>JASDQU010509837.1:56640-69472 GCA_032191745.1 Picea mariana | reverse complement strand
GCCGAAACCACTGCACAAGATTGCACAAATAACTTTAATAATTGTTGAAAAGAGATAAGGCGAATAAAGTAAAATGATTAATAATAGAAAAAGAGTTCCAGAGTCATACTTAACTTTAAAGGGAAGGATCCAATATCCTTCATTGTTGCGATGAGTTGAGTAACCTTCCAGACTAGAAGGGGAGGAGGATCCCAAGACTCCCTTATGGGTACCCTTGCAATCATAGGGTCCCATCATTAGTGATAAGAGACAGATTAAACAAATTGAAAATCATTACAAGAAAGAATATACATATGACAATTACAATGAAATCCAAAATATGTGATTCGTATAATGAGAATGGACCAAATAATTATGCTAATTGAGAGCATTGAATATTGGAAGTCACAGATCAACTAAAACCTTTTTAGTCTATCTATTTCCATATGAGTAAAGTTTATTTAAAGAAGGAAACATAGGGTCAACCCCGTGTCGAATTACTGGACTTGGATGACCTTTGTGATACACTCAGACTTTAAGAAATTTGGCATGAAGAGGATGACCCAATACTTCAAATATACAATGCAGGTTATAGTCCGTATGTATTCGTGGTTAGGTCGAAGGAAACTTTCAGAAGACATTATAATTTTTACAGACATAAGAATTCATTAGGTAGATAGGGAACAGAGGAATCGAGCAAAATAAAACTCATTACCAGGTATCTAACCAGGATAGAAAACATATTTGAAAACTTTCCAAATGAAATTTCCAGAACATGAATATCTATAGTATGCAGTAATAGTTCGAATCCCCAACCTAGACGAACTTATCAACTAGATCCCGGTGAAGTCTCAAAGAGACTCACACCAAGAAGTAGAGTAGAAAGAAATAAGTGAATGCAAAAGATGACTAACCATATGAGAAAATGATTTATAAAATGATAGTTGTATGAACTCATTGAAAGGGAATATGGTGTAGACCCGAGAACCCTCAGGTCCAAGGTCCACGCAAGATCGTTCTAGTCTACCCCTTGAGTCTGATCAACTCTTTGGTTTCCCCTCGGTAAATACCTTACACACACAACAGTGTATCCATAGGTCCTTATGAGTTGAACCCACTTGAACAAACACTAGGAAACAACTCAAAACTTCCAATCAAACAATATGATCACACCTTTCACGATTTTGGAACTTCAGATTTTGCAACTTTGCGACTTCTCCTTCCTAGTTTCTCGACCTTTCAACTACCGAAACCCAAAATGCCGATTCACCAAAATTGTTATGATGTCTCGCAATTTTGGGAATCTCAAAAAAAAGAAACCCCATCCCTTGTCCTCGAAAATGCAAAAATGTCAAATTCTAACACGCTATCAAATGTTGGTCCCACAACGGACTTCTTACCTTTTCAGAATTTTGGACCTTCGTGATTTTGCGAATCCAAATGCAAAGCTCCCAACTCTCTATCCTCTAAATCCTAAAATAGCCAACGAGGATTGACCTTGCCATTTTTGACGAGACCACACCACTTGTCCACTCAACCACTTCCTATCTCTAACGTAGACTCCTACCACTTATCACTCTTTTGGGTTTTTAGGACTTTCTCTCCCAAGGCATTGTCTCTTCCATCCCCCGACTCCCGAAATGCCGAAATGATCTGATGGCTTGTGTAAAGAATGATTAATGGCCCACGTTGATTCTGGATCCTAGAGCAAAAATCTTATTTGCCACTAACCACCCTGCTACTTGCCTCGATCCTACGGTCCTTGTGATTTTGAGAATTCTCCATAGAGAATTTCGACTGCTCGTTGCTCCTTGATAACTCCTGTGAAATAAACCAAGGTTCCTTCCCCTAGACTTGATTCTTGCAAAGCAACTTCGCTTCATCTCCCCTTTGATTATGTCAAAGGCACTAACCCTCTTGAACTTTTCTTGCAAACTCGAGTCTTCAAGAAGACTCCTGTGCGCACTCCTTGTGGCAACCTTCAAATACTTCTAGGTATTTGATTCTCTCGACTCTGTGCACTTTTCTGCAATAGTAATCTTTCAACTCTCCCCTTGGTTGATAGTTCTCAACTTTCAACCAGCCTGTGCACACCTTGCATGACTCCTGTGTCTCACATACACTTCTGCGGGAATGAGAACAACGGTATCTCTCTTGAGCTTTCAGAGATAAACTCTGAATCTTCGTCAACGCACTCCTTGTGAATGATTGCACTACACTCCTTGCAGGAACTTCTCTCACTCATGTTGAGAAATAATTGAAACTCATTCCTTGTCTCTCTCTCTGACTTCAAACATTCAACATGAAATCATACATTCACACAATATTAAAGAAAATTCATAACATAGAGAATAAAGAACCATAAGCATACCATTCAGCATGTATACACAGAAAGCATTATAACACCATGAGTTTGAATCAAAGCTTCATATATTAATTTAGAATTTTTGTACATGGGTTCTTCTCCACAACTCTCTCCTTCTTCTCTATGAAAAACTGTGCTTACTTCTACCATCTCTTATTGATACAATGATACAAAGATGAGGGTGTCTGTAGTCGTTTTCCCTCCATCTCCTAAAACTGCCTAATCTAGAATTTAAATCTACCTACTTTCATTAACTGGCATAAATGACTCTACATCCTACAGATGAGAGTGGATCTCTCAAGATCTGTTTACAATATGGAAGTACACCTCCTTAACTATTTCATTAATGTCTGCACATCCAAACTTTCAAAAACATTTTGAAACATTTTTAACATGTGCCAAAATGTGATGGCGTTCATCCCAGCTGTCTTCCACCTCCAGGCTTGCTTTCTACTAACGATTCTCCTCCATCATACTCCCTCACTTGAAAATTTTCATGGACTCCTATTCCCGAGCTCTTACACGGTCTGTCCATGCTTCTTAATTTCTACTTCATTCTCCCAGTTGGCATCTTCAACTGGATGTCCCTTTCATTTGATCAAGTATTCAAAATACTCTTTTCTACTGGTCCTCTTGCTGACTCTCTTGTCAAGTATACTTTCCATCTGTGGCTTTTCAGCTATAGGCATTTGTTTAGTCCATTGAACCTATGTCTATTCATTTTTTGATTCTTCAACTCTATAAGGGTACAAAGCTGATATGTTGAATATCGATGAAATTCCAATCTCGTTACTTAATTCAATCTCATATGCATTTGCCCCAAATTTCTTCAAGACCCTCCATGGTCTAATCTTCTTCATTTTTAGTTTGTTATATGTTCCCCTTGGGAACCTTTCCTTTCTTATATGTGCAAGAATTAGATTTCCAACTTCAAATTGAAGTTCTCACATGTTTTGATCTTCTCTGCACTTGTATTCTTGATTTGAATTCTTCAATCGCTCCTTGACTTGGCTATGAAGTTCTTTCATTGCTTCTGAAAAATCCTCTGCACTAGCAATTCTAGTTTCCTTCTGTTACGAATCCTTCAATTCATAAAATCCCCTTGGTTGTGTTCCATATACAATTTGGAATCAAATCTGTGTTGTTCCTGTATTGATCGAATCATTATAAGCAAATTCCACCTATGGCAGAATGTGATCCCACTAACTGTGGTGTTCAGTCACTAGACTCCTCAGTAAATCTCCCAAGATTTTGTTTACAACTTCTATTTTCCCATCTGTGTAAGGATGATAAGCTAAGATAAAAGACAAATTTTTCCCCTGCTTCTTCCATAAATTCCTCCAAAAATGTCCCACGGAGTTGGTGTCTCGATCTGAAACTATACTTCTTGGTAAGCCGTGAAGTTTGACAATTTCTTTGAAAAACAAGTTCACAATATGATTCGCGTCACTGGTTTTTTGACATGGTATAGAATGTGCCATCTTTGAAAATATTTCTACCACCAAAAAGATTGAATCAAATCCTCTTTGTGTCCTTGGCAGCCCCAATATAAAATCCATACTCACTGCATCCCACGACCCCTCAGGTATGGATAACAGCTGGTATAACCCTATGTTTTTCTTTTGTCCCTTTGTGTGCTGACAAATTCTACATATGTCCACAAATATTTTTACATTTGTCCTCATCCCTTGCCAAAAATATGAGCCATTAAACTTTGAGAACGTCTTGTCATGACTGAAATGTCAGGCCAATCCTCCACTTTGTTTTTCTTTCAACAGATTCTCCCTCATGGAGCATTTTGGAATACATAATTGATTGCCTCTAAACAATAATCCATCCTGTATTATATATTTAGTCCATTGACTTATGTCCTTGAAAATTGGATTCTCAGATGCCTCATACACCTCTTTGAAATCTAGGTCATCTCCGTACATGTCCTTGAGGTTCTCAAAACCCAATGTTTTGACTTTGAATTCCTGCATCAGCAAAGATTTCCTACTCAAAGCATCAACAACTTTGTTAGCAGTTCCAGAAATATGTTTAATTACAAAAGTAAAATTCTTCATGTATTCAACCAATCTAACATGTCTTTGGTTCAACTTCTCTTGTTGAGTCACGAATTGTAAAGCATGATTGTCACTGTACAAAACCAACTCTTTAGGAACCAAATAATGTCCATTTTTTCAACGCTTGTATGAATGCATAGAATTCCTTTTCATTTGTTGAATATTTAATCTTTGCTTCATTTGGTTTCTCATTGAAGTATGCAATCGGTCTGTCATCCTGGCTCAAGACCACTCCAATTGCAAATCCACTTGCATCACACTTGACCTGAAATGTCTTGTTGAAATCTGGCAACACCAAAATTGGTTGTTCAGTAATCTTCCTTTTCAACAAATTGAAACTTTTCTCTACTTATTTTGTCTAGTGAAAAGATTTATGTCCTTTATTCACCATGTCCATCATCGGTGTCCTAACTCCACTGAAATTTATGATAAATTTCCTATAGAAACTAGCCAATCCATGAAATCTTCGAACTTCAAATATACTCAGCGATGCCCAATTATTAATCTCCTCCACTTTATCTGGATCCATTTTCAGTTTATCTGCAAAGATAACAAACCCCAAATAAATCAGCTCTGTCCTCATGAATGATGATTTCTTCATATTTATCAGCAATTTTTCTTGTTGTAGTATCTTCATCATTGTAGCCAAATGCTTCAAGTGTTATGTTTTTGTTCTACTGAAAATCAGTATATTGTCAAGATATACAATGACGAATTTCCCTATAAATTTCTTCAAGACTTCATTCATCAACCTCATGAAAGTACTAGGTGCATTTGTTAGGTAAAATGGCATAAAAATCCATTCATACAACCCTTCATTTGTCTTTATGGTTGTCTTCCATTCATCACCTTCTCTCATTTGGATTTGATGATACCCACTTTTCAAATCAATTTTTGAAAAAAAATTTGCTCCACTCAAGAAATCCATCAAATCTTCCATACTTAGCAATGGAAATATGTATCTGATGGTAATATTATTGATCACTCTTGAGTATGTGCACATCCTCCAGCCTGCATCCTTCTTTCGGATGAGCACGGTTGGAATAATGCATGGACTCAAGCTCTCTCTAACCAACCCTTTGTCCATTAAATCCTGGACTTGTCTTTTGACCACTTCATTCTCCTGTGGTGTCAACCTATATGCTGCTTTTTTTGGTAAACTAGCTCTAGGTATAATATCAATATGATGGCTTATACTTCTGTTAGGTGGAAACGAATGAGGTATTTCATCCAATACTATATCAACAAACTCTTCCAACAACTTTTGGATTTCCTCTGGTAAATCATCCACTATTGTACTGGTTAAAACAATTCTAGGCTTCCTAACCACAATGAATTGTGTATCTTCCTTCTTCTTAACCTCCTTAAGAAGTTCCTTTCCACTCATGAGAAGTACAGTGTTTCTCACCTTTGGTTTCACTTCTTTATCCTTTATTTGCAACAACAAGTGAGTTTTCCCATTCTTCCCTAGGGTGTATGCGTTCTTTCTCCCATCATGAATCGCATTTTTGTCATATTTCCATGGTCTACCCAACAATAGATGACAAACATCCATGGGAATGACATCACATCATATTTCATCCTTATATCCTCCTATTTTAAATTCAACTAAACATTGTTTAGTGACATTTAACTAATGTCCTTTTTGTAGCCATGAAACTTTATATGGGCTTGGATGTTCAATAGTCTCCATCTCCAGCTTTTCTACCATCTATGTAGAAATGAGATTGTTTGTGCTACCACTGTCCACAATGACTTTGCATACTCTGTCTTTGGTCTTGCAAGCAGTCTGGAAAATTTTGTTCCTTTGGGTTGGTTTCTCCATGTCCTTCTCTAGCGTTAAGAGAACTTTTCTCATCATCAATGATCTTCTGCCCTCAACATCTTCTGCCTAAACATTCCGTCCTTGAGATTCAACAATGTGAGTTTCACCTCCTTCTTTCTTCTTATCTAGACATTCATAATATTTGTGTCCATTTGTTCCATAGGTAAAGCATTTTATTTCTCCACCTTTGCTTCTTCCTCTTCCTCTAGTTCAAGGAAAAGTATTTCTGTCAGCATATTGTCCTCTTTGTGAGCTCCCACCTCCCTCAATATGAGTTTGAGGTTTCTTCCACTCTCCTTTAGGTTTCTGATTTTTGTCTTGGGCAATTGTTTTGCCTCTGGATTGACTTCTGCCTCACCCTCTTTGACCTTGTTTTCGGCTCATCTTCTCTTCAAATTTCAGAGCCATTTGATAAGCATCTTCCACCATCTGAATGGTCATCATTCTCATCTCATATTGAATGTCGTATCGTAGACCATTCATATACCTGGCAACTTTTTCATCATCACTTTCTCGGTGACCTACTCTGATGTTTATCCTGTAGAACTCTTCAGTGTATTCTTTTAATGTCATCAATTTCTGTTTCAAGTTCTACATTCTCTGAAACAGAGTAATTTGATAATCCTTGGGTATGAATTTTTCCTTCATCTTCGCAACCATTCTATCCCGACTCTTGATTTTTTTCTTGCCTTTGCAGTGTCTGTCAGCCTGCAGTTCATCCCACTATAATGTTGCATGCCCTTTTAGTCTTGTAACAACATGCTTGACCTTCTTGTCTTCCTCTACATCCTCATAGTCAAAATATTTATCCAGAGCTCTAATCTATTCTAGAAGCTCTTCAACATCCAGGTTTTCTTCATATACTGAAATGTCCATTTTTTCTCTAGCACCTATCCTTGCAACAAGCCTAAATAGGCATTCATTTGCTGCATCTTCAGCTGCAACTTCTTCATTTCCAGCTTCATTTTCACTTTCAGATTCGTTGATATCCCCAACATACACTGTGCACCTCTGTGTTGTTTCCATGGCATCAATCTTGGCACGTAGTTCATGCTTCTCTCTTTCCCTTGTCGGATTAGGTAATTGTTTGTCTCTTCTTCTTGTCGTTTCCCTTTCCTCTAGTGGGTAAAGTATTTTTCTTTCTCTTCTTCTCCATGGCATGGCTACAAAATTCTTCTTTTCTCTGCTACAGAAAGCAAAGAAATCTTTCTAAGCTCTGATACCAAGTGGCTTAGACCCCCGAACCCTCAAGTCCAAGGTGCTTTGAGGATCATTTTAGTCTTCCCCTTGAGTCTGATCAACTCTTTGGTTTCCCTTTGGGAAATACCTTACACACACAACAGTGTATCCATAGGTCCTTATGAGTTGAACCTGCTCAAACAATCACTAGGAAGCAACTCAAAACTTCCGATGAAACAATATGATCACACATTTCATGATTTCAAAACTTCGAATTTTGCGACTTCACGACTTCTTCTTCCGAGTTTCTCGACCATTCAATTGCTGAAACCCAACATTCTGATTCGTCGAAATTGTTATCGTGTCTCACGATTTTGGGAATCTCGAAACAAAGAAACCCAATCCCTTGTCCTCGAAAATTTCGAATTCTGACACACTATCAAATGTTGGTCCCATAATGGACTTCTCACCTTTTCAGAATTTCAGACTTCACTATTTCGTGAATCTAGGTGCAAAGCTCCCAACTCTCTAACCTCTGAATCCCAAAATAGTCAACGAGGATTGACCCCACCCTTTTTGAAGAGGACACACCACCTGTCCACTCAACCACTTCCTATCTCTGACGTAGAATTCTGCCACTTGTCACTCTTTTAAATTTTCAGGACTTTCACTCCCAAGGCATTGTCTATTCTGTCCCTCAACTCCCGAAATGCCAAAATGATTTGCCGTCATGTGTAAAGCATTATCAACGGTCCACGTTGATTCTGGATCCTAGAGTGGAAATATTATTTGCCACTAACCACCTTGCAACTTGCCTGGATCCTATGGTCCTCGTGATTTCAGGAATTCTCCACAGAGAATTTCGACCGCTCGTTTCTCCTTGATAACTCCTGCGAAATAAACCAAGGTTCCTTCAGCTGGACTTGATTGCTACAAAGAAACTTCACTTCATCTCCCCTTTGATTATTTCAAAGGCACTAACACTCCTGATATTTTCTTGCAAACTCGAGTCTTCAAGAAGACTCCTGCAAGCACTCCTTCCAGCAACCTTCAAATACTTCTAGGTATTTGATTCTCTCAACTCTATGCACTTTTCTGCAATAGTAGTCTTTCAACTCTCGCCTTGGTTGATAGTTCTCAACTTTCAACCAATCTGCGCACACCTTGCACAGCTTCTGTGTCTCACATGCACTTCTGCGGGAATGAGAACAATAGTATCTCTCCTGAGCTTTCAAAGATAAACTCTTAACCTCCATCAATGCAATCCTTGCAAACGATTGCATTGCACTCCTTACAAGAACTTCTCTCACTCTGGTTGAGAAACAATTGAAACTCATTCTCTCTCTCTCTCTCTGACTTCAAACATTCAACATGAAATCATTCATTCACACAATATTAAATCAAATGAATAACAAAGAGAATAAACAGCCATAAGCATACCATTCAACATGTATACACAGAAAGCATTATAACACCATGAGTTTGAATCAAAGCTTCATATATTAATTCAAAATTTTTGTACTGGGGTTCTTCTCCACAACTCTCTGCTTCTTCTCTATGCAAAAATGTGCTTACTTCTACCATCTATGATTAATACAATGATACAAAGATGAGGGTGTCTATATTCATTTTCCCTCTAGCTCCTAAAACTGTCTAATCT
The DNA here is from genome assembly GCA_032191745.1 of Picea mariana. Classification (NCBI taxonomy): domain Eukaryota; kingdom Viridiplantae; phylum Streptophyta; class Pinopsida; order Pinales; family Pinaceae; genus Picea; species Picea mariana. The sequence goes on along the minus strand of JASDQU010509837.1, from coordinate 60,398 downwards.
AGAATTTAAATCTACCTACTTTCATTAACTAGCATAAATGTCTCTACATCCTACAGATGAGAGCGGATCGATCAAGATCTGTTTACAATATGGAAGTATGCCTTCGTAACTATTTCATTAATGTCTGCGCATCCAAACTTTGAAAAAAAGTTCAAAACGTTTTTGACATGTGCCAAAATGTGATGGCGTTCATCCTAGCTGTCTTCTTTATCCAAGCTATCTTGTTGCTAAGGATGCTCTTGCATCATAATACAAAGAAGAGAATACCAAAATCCATGTAGAACAACTAGGTAAAATGGATAACACTTACTGGTAGTGAGATAGTCCTCAGAGGAATTCCAAGCCTCCATACTCCCCATGCTAGAAAACAAAGAGCAACACAGAGCCCAACTTCAGATTAGCTTCCCAAAAATGACAAGAAAGAAACTACTATAACCCTAAAGGACAAAACCCACACAACATGAATGTTGAAGGTACAAGGGAAGCGCATCCATGTGATGGAAGTGACTTTCCACGTTTGGGTTAGACAGAGGTACAGGGTTGGTGTTTGTTTCTCACCTACCTCCATTAATGGTCGGTCAGAGGTTTAAGTCTCGACTGTCATTAACCCATCTATCTCATTTAATGAATTACCAATGAAGGGTGGTTTCCTCAAAATCCTATGAGTTGTGAACCTTTCTAATCCCTAACCATTTACCAATCAAGTTTAGCACCTAGTCTCATTAAACGTTTTTAGGTTTTAGTAGGGTTAACGATTCATTAGAATAGGGTTCCCTTATAACCATAAAAAAAAACATTATACCATGAGTTGAACAAAAAAATATAACCCAACCAAATCCTTACCGAGAATGCCTGTCAACAACCTTGGTCATCTATCAATGAGCCAAACATCTTATGTTAAACTTACATATAGCTAAGGTATATAACCTGAAACCCAATACGTTATATGTAAGCCTTATTCGTATAAGTCTTGGATTTTAAACCTTGCGTGCAGGTATAGAGGATGTGTTTGGAGGAGAGGTTAGGACCCTAAGTCTTATGTCTAGTATTATTCCAAGATAATACCAAGTATAAACATATACCCACATATAAATGTTAGTATGACTCAAGAATTGAAAGGAAACTGTTAGATAGTAGGACTCGATAGTAAGGTCGTCACTGACATTCATAACTTGAACAAAATACCAGAGTTTAACAATGGAAATAAAAGGGTTATTTCTTTTATTTAAAGTTTTTTGTAAGGAACTTAAGAATAATATCCCTTAGAAGAAAAAAACAATTCTGACGAAATTGAGGTACATTACATATACCCTATTATACATATGTGAATAAATGGAAATTATAGAGTTATTGCATGATACTTGTTGTATAAATAATTATGTTCTATTGAAGGTAACATTTATAGGCTTATGGCATGTTATCTGTTGCAGGAACAATCTATTATGTTAAAGAATACATCTATTTATTTACTGTAGGTGATCTATTGTAGGAACAAAACTATTATGTTAAGAAATGGACTTATGAAGTGATTGTGTATTATCTCTGGTAGGAATAGATATAAATAGTAAATAGTGTTGTAAAGACATTGTGTATTAGTCGTGGAAAGGACAGAGTTATCTTACATAAAGTAATAATTTAACCAAGAAGATACAAAATACAAATTCTTGAAAATTCCTACCTATCATAAGATCATACGCTTATAAGATATTCAAGTTATGTATTAAAAATTCTACCTCTATAGATTAAAATCCCAAATCTGGACGAAACTCTACTATGATAGGAATTCACGAAGTATATATATCTATATGAATATAGTTATGAATTATATTCATTTATATTCAAAAATCGATACAGTAGTCGATATAAAAATGGAAATACATAATTACAAGATTTCTGTACACATATTATATAATTAATATGTAAAATTTTTAAGAGTTATGTAGAATCAACTATACAAAATAAAGTATCAAAATAATGGTCGTATATATATAAAGAAATCTCACCGGATATATTTACAGAGTCACATCTATGACTGTTTATAGTCATAGACTCATACCTTTTAAAGATATATTGCTTAGATCCAACCAACACTAACTATGGCAGGGAAAAAAAATAGTTTCAGATAGTCATGACATCTTCAGGAAACCTTGAGTACAGATCGGAAGGGAAACAAATAGTTCAGACTAACTTTTTACATTTACATAATAAAACGTTACAACAATAAAAAAAAGAATTAATACATCCATAACCTCTTTATTCGTTATTCCTAGGATCTATTTTGATAAAGGTCAAAAGTAAACACATAGAAATGAAAAACAATATGTATTATTCACAAAATTATTTATTCCATAATGTTGAAGAACAATTCTATTATGCAAAGAAAATCTATTCATATTTCCATTCCAATCCTGTTTCGAATAATGACATAGTAAAGTTTCATATAATCATTCGACCAAATATACAATTTTAAGGTTTGACTCTCTTACTCAGCCATGAAGGCAAGTAAAAGGGGTAAAGAATAATTTATCTTTAAATAACAAATCTTCACCCATAGAGATGACTCTTTAATTTAAATATTTTCAACCATTAGCCATCTAGGACCCTCCTTGAAAGGGGCGAGGTGGAACCTAAATACCTCTTATGCGGGTGGCAAAGTTTGGCATCCAAAATTCTTTTGTGACCGAATCCCCTACACAAGATTGCACAAAATAGATTTAATAATTGCTCAATAGAGATAAGACGAATATAATAAAATGATTAGTAATAGGAAAGGATTTGCAGAGTCGTACTTAACTTTTAATTGATGGATCTGATATCCTTCTCTATTGCGATGAGCTGAGTAACTTCCCAGACCAAAAGGGGAGGATCATCCGAAGAATCTCTGATGGCTACCCTCGTGATCATGGGGTCCCATCATTAGTGGTAATAACTAGATTAAGTAAATTGAAAAACATTGCAGGAAAGAATATACAAATGACGATTATAGTGAAGTGCGTGAGTCGCATAACGAGAATGGACCAAATAATTATTCTAATTGCAAGCATTGAAATTGGAAGCAACAGGTCAACTAAAACCATCAAAAGTGTATATAATCTCGTCTGAGAAATATTTATTTAAATAAAAATAAACACAGGGTCAACACTGTGTTGAATCACCAGACTCATATCACCTTTATTGTACGCTGAGACTTTAAGAAAATTGGCACAAAAGGATGAAATAAATTTTTAAATATACAACGCGGGATACAAATCATTTTTATTTATGGCTATGTCGAATGAAACTTCAGAGAAACATTCAAATAAAAAGTTACAAGCATAAGAATTCGTCGGGTAGTTGGGGAACCGAGAACCCAAATAAAAACCCAATACCAGGTACCCAACCAGGGTAGAAAATGTTATCTGAAACTTACCAAATGAGATTCCATATGATAAATAATTTTTATAGGAAGTCATCGTGTGAATCCCTAACCTACCAACTGACTTCTGGGCTATAGTCCTGTTGAAGTCACGATGAGACTCAACACCCAGTAATGACATAGAAAGAATTAAAAGAATGTAAGAGACAACTAACCCTAATAGTAAATGCCATACAAATTGAATGCTACCTCCATGAATTCGTTGGAAAAGGAACACAAAAAAAAAAATGTCGAAGATCTTGAGTCTAATATATAAAATTAGAGGAGTCACTTATGATTAACAAGAACAGTCTAGGGAGGAGCTCCAAGCCTCCATTTTCCCTACCTCAAGAAAGAAAAGAGA
>JASDQU010509837.1:20817-39279 GCA_032191745.1 Picea mariana | reverse complement strand
AACCCCTAAAAATCAAGGATTTGGAAATATGAGAAAATTACCAAGGGAGGGAAAATACCTAAGAAAAAATGACTTTGGATATATGGCATATGTGAGGAGGGAGGACGTTGCCTAGTATGCTGGGGGGAAAAAGAAATCTATCTCTTGTTGTTATGAACACTATTGGTTGAGTGTGAGGTAAGGAGAGTACTATTGAAAATGAAAACAATTGGTTGAGGAGGAGTTCCAAGTTATCCCTCATTGATTCATGGTCAGGATATTGGGTGAATAGGACAAGTGATTTGGCTGCCCTGTTCTAAGGTTGGGAGGAACCTGGTTGTTCTCTTTGTTGTTCCAGAACTTAACCATATATGTTCATATACTCCCCCTCTTGTTATATTTGTATTTTTTAAATGATTATAAATGCCTTCTACTTCTAGATGTATACTGTAACACCCCCAAAAATATTTTATATTTTAGTTTGATATTTGTTAGAAAAATTATTCTGTTTTTGGTAAATTCGAAATTGGAAATTTTTTTCCATTTTTGGAAATTCTAAATTTCAAATTTAACTAATTCTAATTAATTATTATGATTGTTGGGAAGAGACCTAATTTGAACCAACTAGCTTCTTGACTATGACACTTGTATAAAAACAAAATATTTTATAATTATTGTGGGAAGACAAATGGAACAACCATGTTGAAATTAGCTGACCATGACTCTATGAGTGGTGAACATGTTGGAACTACCCCAGGGCTGATTGTTACAAGTGGAGAATAAAGTATTTGGCCATGGTAAGCCCCTGAGAATCAGGGATTTGTAAAGCTAYGAAAATTCCCAAGGGAGGTAAAAATACCTAGGMAAAAAYGACTTCGGATATATGGAATATGGGAGGAGGCAGGACGTTKCCTAATATGCTAGGGAAAATAAATCTATCTCTTGCTGTTATGAACACTAYTGGCTGAGTGTGTGGCAAGGAGAGGACTATTGAAAYTGAAATCATTTGCTGAGGGGAGTTCCAAGTTAKCCCTCATGGATTCATGGTYAGGSTAGGGGATGAATAGATCAAGTGATTCGACTGCCATGTTCTAAGGTTGGGAGGAACTTGGTCGTTYCCTTTGTTTTTCCATTATTTATCCATATATGTTCCTCTACTTCCCTCMTATTATATTTGTATTGTTGAAATGATTATACATGCCTTCCACTTCTAGATGTATACCCTATTTTGCATATGTGAATAGGTGGAATTATAGAGTTGTTGTAGGGTACTTGTTGTAGAAATAGTTTTGTTCTACTAAAGATTATATCTATAGGATCATAGCATTTTATCTGTTGTAGGAACCATCTAAGCTGTTAAAGAATACATCTATTTAGTTACCGTTGGTGATCTGTTGTAGGAACATAACTATTATGTTAATGAATGAACTTATACAACGATTGAGTATTATCTATGGTACGAATAGTATGTAAATAAGAGTTAGTGTTGTAAAGTCACTATGTATTAGTTGTGGAAAAGATAGAGTTATCTTGTATAAGGTAATAGAAGATACAAACACAAGTTCTAGAAATTTCTACCTATCATAAGATTATATGCTTATAACATAGTCAAGTTCTGTTCCAACCTGTATAGATCAAAAAACCAAATCAATACTACTATGATAAGGATTCACGAAGTATATATGTAGCTATATGAATACAGATATGAATATATGCATTTTTATTAGGCAACTGATGCAGTAGATGGCATGGAAATAACATTGCATAAATAAGAGTTTTGCACAGATATTCTGTAATTAATATCCAAACTTTCAAACAGTTATATAGAACCCACTCTACAATCAAAGTATGAGAATAAGGGCTATATATATATATTTATATATATACATATATATAAAGAAAGCACTCTAGATATAATTACAGAGACACATCTCTAATCTGCTTTACTCTGATAGACTCAGACCTTTTGAAACATCTAATGCCTAGATCTAGTCAACACTGACTATGGTAGGGAAACATGAAGTTTCATAAATTCACATGCTCAGAAGTAAGGAAAATAGCTCCAAAAAACTTTGAGTATAGTTCATAATGAAAACAAATGATCAGTCTAACTATTACAAGTCAAGGATAAAACGTTACAACAGTAAAACACGAGAATTAATACTTCCAACACTTTTATTTTTCCTAGGGTCTACTGTGATAAAGTTCAAAAGTAAAGCCATAGGAACAAAGAAAAACATGTATTATTTACAATATCAGTTATTCCAGAATGTTGAAGAATAGTTCCATTATGCCAAGAAATCTATTCGAAATTTCTATTCCATTAATGTTTTGAATAATGACATAGTAAAGTTTGACATAATAATTCGGCCAGATACACAATTTAAGGATTGAGTCTCTTACTCGGCCGTGAAGGCAAGTAACAAAGGTAAAAGCTAGTATCAAAACAAACAAATCTTCACCACAGAGATGACTCTTTTTGAATCGTTTCAACCATTAGTTTCCTAGGACCCTTCTTGAAGGGGCGAGATGGAACCCAAATACCTCTTATGTAGGTGGCATAGGTTGGACTCCATAATTCTCACATGGCCGAAACCACTGCACAAGATTGCACAAATAACTTTAATAATTGTTGAAAAGAGATAAGGCGAATAAAGTAAAATGATTAATAATACAAAAAGAGTTCCAGAGTCATACTTAACTTTAAAGGGAAGGATCCAATATCCTTCATTGTTGCGATGAGTTGAGTAACCTTCCAGACCAGAAGGGGAGGAGGATCCCAAGACTCTCTTACGGGTACCCTTGCAATCATAGGGTCTCATCATTAGTGATAAGAGATAGATTAAACAAATTGAAAATCATTACAAGAAAGAATATACATATGACAATTACAATGAAATCCAAAATATGTGAGTCGTATAATGAGAATGGACCAAATAATTATGCTAATTGAGAGCATTGAATATTGGAAGTCACAGATCAACTAAAACCTTTTTAGTCTATCTATTTCCATATGAGTAAAGTTTATTTAAAGAAGGAAACATAGGGTAAACCCCATGTCGAATTACTGGACTCGGATGACCTTTGTGATACACTCAGACTTCAAGAAATTTGGCATGAAGAGGATGACCCAATACTTTAAATATACAATGCAGGTTATAGTCCATATGTATTCATGGTTAGGTCGAAGGAAACTTTCAGAAGACATTCTAATTTTTACAGACATAAGAATTCATTAGGTAGATAGGGAACAGAGGAATCGAGCAAAAGAAAACTCATTACTAGGTATCTAACCAGGATAGAAAACATATTTGAAAACTTTCGAAATGAAATTTCCAGAACATGAATATCTATAGTACGCAATAATAGTTCGAATCCCCAACCTAGACGAACTTATGAACTAGATCCCGGTGAAGTCTCAAAGAGACTCACACCAAGAAGTAGAGTAGAAAGAAATAAGTGAATGCAAAAGATGACTAACCATATGAGAAAATGATTTGTAAAACGATAGTTGTATGAACTCATTGAAAGGAAATATGGTGCAGACCCGAGAACCCTCAGGTCCAAGGTCCACGCAAGATCATTCTAGTCTACCCCTTGAGTCTGATCAACTCTTTGGTTTCCCCTCGGTAAATACCTTACACACACAACAGTGTATCCATAGGTCCTTATGAGTTGAACCCACTCGACAAAACACTAGGAAAAAACTCAAAACTTCCAATCAAACAATATGATCACACCTTTCATGATTTTGGAACTTTAGATTTTGCGACTTTGCGACTTCTCCTTCCTAGTTTCTCGACCTTTTGACTACCGAAACCCAAAATGTCGATTCACCAAAATTGTTATGATGTCTCGCAATTTCGGAATCTCAAAAAAAATAAACCCGATCCCTTGTCCTCGAAAATGCCAAAATGTCGAATTATGACATGCTATCAAATGTTGGTCCCACAACGGACTTCTTACCTTTTCATAATTTTGGACCTTCGTGATTTTGTGAATCTAAATGAAAAGCTCCCAACTCTCTACCCTCTAAATCCTAAAATAGCCAACGAGGATTGACCCTGCCCTTTTTGACAAGAGCACACCACTTGTCCACTCAACCACTTCCTATCTCTAACATAGACTCCTACCACTTATCACTCTTTTGGGTTTTTAGGACTTTCTCTCCCAAGGCGTTGTCTCTTCCATCCCTCGACTCCGAAAATGATGAAATGATCTGATGGCTTGTGTAAAGAATGATCAATGGCCCATGTTGATTCTGGATCCTAGAGAAAAAATCTTATTTGCCACCATCCACCCTGCAACTTGCCTCGATCCTACGGTCCTTTTGATTTCGAGAATTCTCCATAGAGAATTTTTTCTGCTCGTTGCTCCTTGATAACTCATATGAAATAAACCAAGGTTCCTTCCCCTGGACTTGATTCTTGCAAAGCAACTTCGCTTCGTCTCCCCTTTGATTATGTCAAAGGCACTAACCCTCCTGAACTTTTCTTGCAAACTCGAGTCTTCAAGAAGACTCCTGTGCACACTCCTTGTCGCAACCTTCAAATACTTCTAGGTATTTGATTCTCTCAACTCTGTGCAATTTTCTGCAATAGTAGTCCTTCAAATCTCCACTTGGTTGATAGTTCTCAACTTTCAACCAGCCTGTGCACACCTTGCATGACTCCTGTGTCTCACCTACACTTCTGCGGGAATGAGAACAACGGTATCTCTCTTGAGATTTCAGAGATAAACTCTGAACCTTCGTCAACACACTCCTTGCGAATGATTGCACTACACTCCTTGCAGGAACTTCTCTCACTCATGTTGAGAAATAATTGAAACTCATTCCTTCTCTCTCTCTCTGATTTCAAACATTCAACATGAAATCATACATTCACACAATATTAAAGAAAATTCATAACATAGAGAATAAAGAACCATAAGCATACCATTCATCATGTATACACAGAAAGCATTATAACACCATGAGTCTGAATCAAAGCTTCATATATTAATTTATAATTTTTGTACATGGGTTATTCTCCACAACTCTCTCCTTCTTCTCTATGCAAAACCATGCTTACTTCTACCATCTCTGATTGATACAATGATACAAAGATGAGGGTGTCTGTAGTCGTTTTCCCTCCATCTCCTAAAACTGCCTAATCTAGAATTTAAATCTACCTACTTTCATTAACTGGCATAAATGCCTCTACATGCTACAGATGAGAGTGGATCTCTCAATATCTGTTTACAATATGGAAGTACACCTCCTTAACTATTTCATTAATGTCTGCACATCCAAACTTTCAAAAACATTTCGAAACATTTTTGACATGTGCCAAAATGTGATGGCGTTCATCCCAGTTGTCTTTCACCTCCAGGCTTGCTTTCTACTAACGATTCTCCTGCATCATACTCCCTCACTTGAAAATTTTCATGGACTCCTATTCACAAGCTCTTACATGGTCTGTCCATGCTTCTGAATTTTTTCTTCATTCTCCCAGTTGGCATCTTCAACTGGATGTCCCTTTCATTTGATCAAGTATTCAAAATACTCTTTTCTCCTGGTCCTCTTGCTGACTCTCTTGTCAAGTATACTTTCCATCTATGGCTTTTCAGCTATAGGCATTTGTTTAGTCCATTGAACCTCTGTCTATTCGTTTTCTGATTCTTCAACTCTATAAGAGTACAAAGTTGAGATGTTGAATATCGATGAAATTCCAATCCCGTTGGTTAATTCAATCTCATATGCATTTGCCCCAAATTTCTTCAAGACCCTCCATGGTCTAATCTTCTTCATTTTTAGTTTGTTATATGTTCCCCTTGGGAACCTTTCCTTTATTAGATGCACAAGAATCAGATTGCCAACTTCAAATTGAAGTTCTCGCCTGTGTTGATTTTCTCTGCACTTGTATTCTTGATTTGAATTCTTCAATCACTCCTTGACTTGGCTATGAAGTTCCTTCATTGCTTCTGCAAAATCCTCTACACTAGCAATTCTAGTTTCCTTCTGTTATGAATCCTTCAATTCATAAAATCCCCTTGGTTGTGTTCCATATACAATTTTGAATCAACTCTGTGTTGTTCCTGTATTGATCGAATCATTATAAGCAAATTCCACCTGTGGCAGAATGCGATCCCATTGACTTTGGTGTTCAGTCACTAGACTCCTCAGTAAATCTCCCAAGATTTTGTTTACAAATTCTGTTTGCCCATCTGTCTGAGGATGATAAGCTAAGATAAAAGACAAATTTTTCCCCTTCTTCTTCCATAAATTCCTCCAAAAATGTTCCACGGAGTTGGTGTCTCGATCTGAAAATATACTTCTTGGTAAGCCGTGAAGTTTGACAATTTCTTTGAAAAACAGGTTCACAATATTATTCGCGTCACTGGTTTTTTGACATGGTATAGAATGTGCCATATTTGAAAATATTTCTACCACCACAAAGATTGAATCATATCCTCTTTGTGTCCTTGGCAACCCCAATATAAAATCCATATTCACTGCATCCCATGACCCCTCAGGTATGGGTAACAACTGGTATAACCCTATGTTTTTCTTTTGTGCCTTTGTGTGCTGACAAATTCTACATCTGTCCACAAATATTTTTACATTTTTCCTCATCCCTTGCCAAAAATATGAGCCATTAAACATTGAGAATGTCTTTTCATGACCGAAATGTCAGGCCAATCCTCCACTGTGTTTTTCTTTTAACAGATTCTCCCTCATGGAGCATTTTGGAATACATAATTGATTGCCTCTAAACAATAATCCATCCTGTATTATATATTCAGTCCATTGACTTATGTCCTTGAGAATTGGATTCTTAGATGCCTCATACACCTCTTTGAAATCTGGGTCATCTCCGTACATGTCCTTGAGGTTCTCAAAACCCAATGTTTTGACCTTGAATTCCTGCATCAGCAAAGATTTCCTACTCAAAGCATCAACAACTTTGTTAGCAGTTCTAGAAATATGTTTAATTACAAAAGTAAAATTCTTCATGTATTCAACCAATATAACATGTCTTTGGTTCAACTTCTCTTGTTGAGTCACGAATTGTAAAGCATGATTGTCACTGTACAAAACCAACTCTTTAGGAACCAAATAATGTCCATTTTTTCAACGCTTGTATAAATGCATAGAATTCCTTTTCATTTGTTGAATATTTAATATTTGCTTCATTTGGTTTCTCATTGAAGGATGCAATCGTTCTGTCATCCTGGCTCAAGACCACTCCAATTGAAAATCCACTTGCATCACACTTGACCTGAAATGTCTTGTTGAAATCTGGCAACACCAAAATTGGTTGTTCAGTAATCTTCCTTTTCAACAAATTGAAACTTTTCTCTACTTATTTTGTCTAGTGAAAAGATTTATGTCTTTTATTCACCGTGTCCATCATCGGTGTCTTAACTCCACTGAAATTTATGATAAATTTCCTATAGAAACTAGCCAATCCATGAAAGCTTCGAACTTCAAATATACTCAACGATGCCCAATTCTTAATCACCTCCACTTTATCTGGATCCATTTTCAATTTATCTGCAAAGATAACAAACCCCAAATAAATGAGCTTTGTCCTCATGAATGATGATTTCTTCATATTTATCAGCAATTTCTCTTATTGTAGTCTCTTCATCATTGTAGCCAAATGCTTCAAGTGTTATGTTTTTGTTCTACTGAAAATCAGTATATTGTCAAGATATACAATGACGAATTTCCCTATAAATTTCTTCAAGACTTCGTTCACCAACCTCATGAAAGTACTAGGTGCATTTGTTAGGTAAAATGACATAAAAATTCATTCATACAACCCTTCCTTTGTCTTTAAGGTTGTCTTCCATTCATCACCTTCTCTCATTTGGATTTGATGATACCCGCTTTTCAAATCAATTTTTGAAAAAAAATTTGCTCCACTCAAGAAATCCATCAAATCTTCCATCCTTAGCAATGGAAATATGTATCTAATGGTAATATTATTGATCACTCTTGAGTATGTGCACATCCTCCATCCTGCATCCTTCTTTGGGATGAGCACGGTTGGAATAATGCATGGACTCAAGCTCTCTCTAACCAACCCTTTGTCCATTAAATCCTGGACTTGTCTCTTGACCACTTCATTCTCCTGTGGTGTCAACCTATATGCTGCTTTGTTTGGTAAACTAGCTCTAGGTATAAGATCAATATGATGGCTTATACTTCTGTTAGGTGGCAACGAACGAGGTATTTCATCCACTACTATATCAACAAACTCTTCCAACAACTTTTGGATTTCCTCTGGTAAATCATCCACTATTGTACTGGTTAAAACAATTCTAGGCTTCCTAACCACAATGAATTTTTTATCTTCCTTCTTATTAACCTCCTTAAGAAGTTCCTATCCACTCATGAGAAGTACAGTGTTTCTCACCTTTGGTTTCACTTCTTTATCCTTTATTGGCAACAACAAGTGAGTTCTCCCATTCTTCCCTAGGGTGTATGTGTTCTTTCTCCCATCATGAATCGCATTTTTGTCATATTGCCATGGTATACCCAACAATAGATGACAAACATCCATGGGAATGACATCACATCATATTTCATCCTTATATCCTCCTATTTTAAATTCAACTAAACATTGTTTAGTGACATTTACCTAATGTACTTTTTGTAGCCATGAAACTCTGTATGGGCTTGGATGTTCAATAGTCTCCATCTCCAACATTTCTATTATCTCTGTAGTAATGAGATTGTTTGTGCTACCACTATCCACAATGACTTTGCATACTCTGTCTTTGGTCTTGCAAGCAGTCTGAAAAATTTTGTTCCTTTGGGTTGGGTTCTCCACGTCCTTCTCTAGCGTTATGAGAAATTTTCTCATCATCAATGATCTTTTGCCCTCAACATCTTCTGCCTAAACATTCCGTCCTTGAGATTCAACAATGTGAGTTTCACCTCCTTCTTCCTTCTTATCTAGACATTCATAAGTTTTGTGTCCATTTGTTCCATAGGTAAAGCATTTTAGTTCTCCACCTCTGCCTCTTCCTCTTCCTCTAGTTCGAGGAAAAGTATTTATGTCAGCATATTGTCCTATTTGTGAGCTACCACCTCCCTCAATATGAGTTTGAGGTTTCTTCCACTCTCCTTTAGGTTTCTGATTTTTGTCTTGGGCAATTGTTTTGCCTCTAGATTGACTTCTGCCTCACCCTCTTTGACCTTGTTTTCGGCTCATCTTCTCTTCAAATTTCAGAGCCATTTGATAAGAATCTTCCACCATCTGAATGTTCATCATGCTCATCTCATATTGAATGTCGTATCATAGACCATTCATATACCTGGAAACTTTTTCATCATCACTTTCTCGATGACCTTCTCTGATGTTTATCCTGTAGAACTCTTCAGTGTATTCTTTTAATGTCATCAATTTCTGTTTCAAGTTCTACATTCTCCGAAACAGAGTAATTTGATAATCCTTGGGTATGAATTTTTCCTTCATCTTCGCAACCATTCTATCCCAACTCTTGATTTTCTGCTTGCCTTTGCAGTGTCTGTCAGCCTGCAGTTCATCCCACTATAATGTTGCATGCCCTTTCAGTGTTGTAACAGCATGCTTGACCTTCTTGTCTTCCTCTACATCCTCATAGTCAAAATATTTATCCAAAGATCTAATCTAGTCTAGAAGCTCTTCAACATCCAGGTTTTCTTCATATACTGGAATGTCCATTTTTTCTCTAGCACCTATCCTTGAAACAAGCCTAAATAGGCATTCATCTGTTGCATCTTCAGCTACAACTTCTTCATTTCTAGCTTCATTTTCACTTTCAGATTCGTTGATATCCCCAACATCAACTGTGCACCTATGTGTTGTTTCCATGGCATCAATCTTGGCACGTAGTTCATGATTCTCTCTTTCCCTTGTTGGATTAGGTAATTGTCTGTCTCTTCTTGTTGTCGTTTCCCTTTCCTCTGGTGGGTCAGGTATTTGCATGTCTCTTCTTCTCCATGGCATGGCTACAAAATTCTTCTTTTCCCTGCTACAGAAAGCAAAGAAATATTTCTAAGCTCTAATACCAAGTGGCTCAGACCCTTGAACCCTCAGGTCCAAGGTGCTTGTAGGATCGTTTTAGTCTTCCCCTTGAGTCTAATCAACTCTTTGGTTTCCCCTTGGGAAATACCTTACACACACAACAGTGTATCCATAGGTCCTTATGAGTTGAACCCACTCGAACAATCACTAGAAAGCAACTCAAAACTTCCGATGAAACAATATGATCACACATTTAATGATTTCATAACTTCGAATTTTGCGACTTCACGACTTCTTCTTCCGAGTTTCTCGACCATTCAATTGTTGAAACCCGAAATTCCGATTCGCCGAAATTGTTATCGCGTCTCACGATTTTGGGAATCTCGAAACAAAGAAACCTAATCCATTTTCCTCGAAAATGATGAATTATGACACACTATCAAATGTTGGTCCCACAATGGACTTCTCACCTCTTCAGAATTTCAGACTTCACGATTTCATGAATCTAGGTGCAAAGCTCCCAACTCTCTAACCTCTGAATCCCGAAATAGTCAATGAGGATTGACCCCACCCTTTTTGAAGAGGACACACCACCTGTCCACTCAACCACTTCCTATCTCTGACATAGAATTCTGTCACTTGTCACTCTTTCAGGTTTTCAGGACTTTCACTCCCAAGGCATTGTCTATTCTGTCCCTCGACTCCCGAAATGCCAAAATGATCTGACGTCATGCGTAAAGCATTATCAATGGTCCACATTGATTCTGGATCCTAGAGTCTAAAGATTATTTTCCACTAACCACCTTGCAACTTGCCTGGATCCTACGGTCCTCGTGATTTCAGGAATTCTCCACAGAGAATTTTGACCGCTCATTTCTCCTTGATAACTCCTGCGAAATAAACCAAGGTTCCTTCACCTGGACTTGATTGCTGCAAAGAAACTTCGCTTCATCTCCCCTTTTATTATTTCAAAGGCACTAACACTCCTGAGATTTTCTTGCAAACTCGAGTCTTCAAGAAGAATCCTGCGAGCACTCCTTTCAACAACCTTCAAATACTTCTAGGTATTTGATTCTCTCGACTCTATGCACTTTTCTGAAATAGTANCACTATAATGTTGCATGCCCTTTCAGTCTTGTAACAGCATGCTTGACCTTCTTGTCTTCCTCTACATCCTCATAGTCAAAATATTTATCCAGAGCTCTAATCTAGTCTAGAAGCTCGTCAACATCCAGGTTTTCTTCATATACTGGAATTTCCATTTTTTCTCTAGCACCTATCCTTGCAACAAGCCTAAATAGGCATTCATCTGTTGCATCTTCAGCTGCAACTTCTTCATTTCCAGCTTCATTTTTACTTTCAGATTCGTTGATATCCCCAACATCAACTTTGCACCTATGTGTTGTTTCCATGGCATCAATCTTGGCATGTAGTTCATGATTCTCTCTTTCCCTTGTCGGATTAGGTAATTGTCTGTCTCTTCTTCTTGTCGTTTCCCTTTCCTCTGGTGGGTCAGGTATTTGCCTGTCTCTTCTTCTCCATGGCATGGCTACAAAATTCTTCTTTCCCTGCTACAGAAAGCAAAGAAATCTTTCTAAGCTCTAATACCAAGTGGCTCAGACCCCTGAACCCTCAGGTCCAAGGTGCTTGTAGGATCGTTTTAGTCTTCTCCTTGAGTCTGATCAACTCTTTGGTTTCCCCTTGGGAAATACCTTACACACACAACAGTGTATCCATAGGTCCTTATGAGTTGAACCCACTCGAAAAATCACTAGAAAGCAACTCAAAACTTCCGATGAAACAATATGATCACACATTTCATGATTTCAGAAATTCAAATTTTGCAACTTCACGACTACTTCTTTCGAGTTTCTCGACCATTCAATTGTTGAAACCCGAAATTCCGATTCGCCGAAATTTTTATCGCATCTCACGATTTCGGGAATCTCGAAACAAAGAAACCCAATCCCTTTTCCTCAAAAATGATGAATTACGACACACTATCAAATGTTGGTCCCACAATGGACTTCTCACCTTTTCAGAATTTCAGACTTCACGATTTCATGAATCTAGGTGCAAAGCTCCCAACTCTCTAACCTCTGAATCCCGAAATAGTCAATGAGGATTGAACCCACCCTTTTTGAAAAGGACACACCACCTTTCCACTCAACCACTTCCTATCTCTGACATAGAATTCTGCCACTTGTCACTCTTTCAGGTTTTCAGGACTTTCACTCCCAAGGCATTGTCTATTCTGTCCCTCGACTCCCGAAATGCCAAAATGATCTGACGTCATGTGTAAAGCATTATCAACGGTCCACATTGATTCTGGATCCTAGAGTGGAAAGATTATTTTCCACTAACCACCTTGCAACTTGCCTGGATCCTACGGTCCTCGTGATTTCAGGAATTCTCCACAGAGAATTTCGACCGCTCGTTTCTCCTTGATAACTCCTGTGAAATAAACCAAGGTTCCTTCACCTGGACTTGATTGCTACAAATAAAATTCGCTTCATCTCCCATTTGATTATTTCAAAGGCACTAACACTCCTGAGATTTTCTTGCAAACTCGAGTCTTCAAGAAGACTCCTACGAGCACTCCTTTCAGCAACCTTCAAATACTTCTAGGTATTTGATTCTCTCGACTCTATGCACTTTTCTGCAATAATAGTCTTTCAACTCTCGCCTTGGTTGATAGTTCTCAACCTTCAACCAACCTGCACACACCTTGCACAACTTCTGTGTCTCACATGCACTTCTACGGGAATGAGAACAATAGTATCTCTCCTGAGCTTTCAGAGATAAACTCTGAACCTCCATCAATGCACTCCTTGCAAACAATTGCACTACACTCCTTGCAAGAGCTTCTCTCACTCAGGTTGAGAAACAATTGAAACTCATTCTCTCTCTCTCTCTCTGACTTCAAACATTCAACATGAAATCATTCATTCACACAATATTAAAGCAAATAAATAACAAAGAGAATAAACATCCATAAGCATACCATTCAACATGTATACACAGAAAGCATTATAACACCATGAGTCTGAATCAAAGCTTCATATATTAATTCAAAAGTTTTGTACATGGGTTCTTCTCCACAACTCTCTGCTTCTTCTCTATGAAAAAATGTGCTTACTTCTACCATCTCTGATTAATACATTGATACAAAGATGGGGGTGTCTATATTCATTTTCCTTCTAGCTCCTAAAACTGTCTAATCTAGAATTTAAATCTACCTACTTTCATTAACTGGCATAAATGCCTCTACATCCTACAGATGAGAGTGGATCGATCAAGATCTATTTACAATATGGAAGTACGCCTTCTTAACTATTTCATTAATGTCTGTGCATCCAAACTTTGAAAAAAAGTTCAAAACATTTTTGACATGTGCCAAAATGTGATCGCGTTCATCCTAGCTGTCTTCTTCCTCCATGCTTTCTTGTTGCTAAGGATGCTCTTGCATCATAATACAAAGAAGAGAATACCAAAATCCATGTAGAAAAACTAGGTAAAATGGATAACACTTACTGGTAGTGAGATAGTCCTCAAAGGAATTCCAAGCCGCCATACTCCCCATGCTAGAAAACAAAGAGCAACACAGAGCCCAAATTCAGATTAGCTTCCCAAAAAAGACAAGCAAGAAACTACTATAACCCTAAAGGACAAACCCCACACAACATGAATGTTGAAGGTACAAGGGAAGCGCATCCATGTGATGGAAGTGACTTTCCACGTTTGGGATACACAGAGGTACAGGGCTGGTGTTTATTTCTCACCTAGCTCCATTAATGGTCGGTCAGAGGTTTAAGTCGCGAATGTCATTAACCCATCTATCTCATTTAATGAATTACCAATGAAGGGTGGTTTCCTCAAAATCCTACGAGTTGGGAACCTTTCTAATCCCTAACCATTTACCAATCAAGTTTAGCACCTAGTCTCGTTAAACGTTTTTAGGTTTTAGTAGGGTTAACGATTCATTAGAATAGGGTTCCCTTATAACCATAAAAAAAAAAGCATTATACCATGAGTTGAACAAAAAAATATAACCCAACCAAATCCTTACCGAGAATGCCTGTCAACAACCTTGGTCATCTATCAATGAGCCAAACATCTTATGTTAAACTTACATATAGCTAAGGTATATAAGCCGAAACCCAATACGTTATATGTAAGCCTTATTCGTATAAGTCTTGGATTTTAAACCTTGCGTGCAGGTATAGAGGATGTGTTTGGAGGAGAGGTTAGGACCTTAAGTCCTATGTCTAGTATTATTCCAGGATAATACCAAGTATAAACATATACCCACATATAAATGTTAGTATGACTCAAGAATTGAAAGGAAAGTGTTATATAGTAGGACTTGATAGTAAGTTCGTCATTGACATTCATAACTTGAACAAAATACCAGAGTTTAACAATGGAAATAAAAGGGTTATTTCTTTTATTTAAAGTTTGTTGTAAGGAACTTAAGAATAATATCCCTTAGAAGAAAAAAACAATTCTGACGAAATTGAGGTACATTACATATACCCTATTATACATGTGTGAATAAATAGAAATTATAGAGTTATTGTATGATACTTGTTGTAGAAATAATTATGTTCTACTGAAGGTAACATTTATAGGCTTATTGCATGTTATCTGTTGCAGGAACAGTCTATTATGTTAAAGAATACATCTATTTATTTACTGTAGGTGATCTATTGTAGGAACAAAACTATTATGTTAAGAAATGGACTTATAAAGTGATTGTGTATTATCTCTGGTAGGAATAGATATAAATAGTAAATAGTGTTGTAAAGACATTGTGTATTAGTCGTGGAAAGGACAGAGTTATCTTACATAAAGTAATAATTTAACCAAGAAGATACAAAATACAAATTCTCGAAAATTCCTACCTATCATAAGATCATACACTTATAAGATATTCAAGTTATGTATTAAAAATTCTACCTCTATAGATTAAAATCCCAAATCTGGACGAAACTCTACTATGATAGGAATTCACGAAGTTTATATAGCTATATGAATATAGTTATGAAATATATTCATTTATATTCGAAAATCGATAGAGTAGTCGATATAAAAATGGAAATACATAATTACAAGATTTCTGTACACATATTATATAATTAATATGTAAACCTTTTAAGAGTTATGTAGAATCAACTATACAAAATAAAGTATCAAAATAATGGTAGTATATATATAAAGAAATCTCACCGGATATATTTACAGAGTCACATCTATGACTGTCTATAGTCATAGACTCGTACCTTTTAAATATATATTGCTTAGATCCAACCAACACTAACTATGGCAGGGAAAACAAATAGTTTCATATAGTCATGACATCTTCAGGAAACCTTGAGTACAGATCGGAAGGGAAATAAATAGTTCAGACTAACTTTTTACATTTACAGAATAAAACGTTACAACAATAAAAAAAAGAATTAATACATCCATAACCTCTTTATTCGTTATTCCTAGGATCTATTTTGATAAAGGTCAAAAGTAAACACATAGGAATGAAAAACAATATGTATTATTCACAAAATTATTTATTCCATAATGTTGAAGAACAATTCTATTATGCAAAGAAAATCTATTTGTATTTCCATTCCAATCCTGTTTCGAATAATGACATAGTAAAGTTTGATATAATCATTCGACCAAATATACAATTTTAAGGTTTGACTCTCTTACTCGGCCATGAAGGCAAGTAAAAGGGGTAAAGAATAATTTATCTTTAAATAACAAATCTTCACCCATAGATATGACTCTTTAATTTAAATATTTTCAACCATTAGCCATCTAGGACCCTCCTTGAAAGGGGCGAGGTGGAACCTAAATACCTCTTATGCGGGTGGCAAAGTTTGGCATCCAAAATTCTTTTGTGACCGAAGCCCCTACACTAGATTGCACAAAATAGATTTAATAATTGTTCAATAGAGATAAGACGAATATAATAAAATGATTAGTAATAGGAAAGGATTTGCAGAGTCGTACTTAAATTTTAATTGATGGATCTGATATCCTTCTCTATTGCGATGAGCTGAGTAACTTCCCAGACCAAAAGGGGAGGATCATCCTAAGAATCTTTGATGGCTACCCTCATGATCACGGGGTCCCATCATTAGTGGTAATAACTAGATTAAGTAAATTGAAAAACATTGCAGGAAAGAATATACAAATAACGATTATAGTGAAGTGCGTGAGTCGCATAACGATAATGGACCAAATAATTATTCTAATTGCAAGCATTGAAATTGGAAGCAATAGGTCAACTAAAACCATGAAAAGTGTATATAATCTCGTCTGAGAAAGATTTATTTAAATAAAAATAAACACAGGGTCGACACCGTGTTGAATCACCAGATTCATATCACCTTTATTATACGCTGTGACTTTAAGAGAATTGGCACAAAAGGATGAAATAAATTTTTAAATATACAACGCGGGATACAAAGAATTTTTATTTATGGCTATGTCGAATGAAACTTCATAGAAACATTCAAATAAAAAGTTACAAGCATAAGAATTCGTCGGGTAGTTGGGGAACCGAGAACCCAAATAAAAACCCAATACCAGGTACCCAACCAGGGTAGAAAATGCTATTTGAAACTTACCAAATGAGATTCCATATCATAAATAATTTTTATAGGAAGTCATCATGTGAATCCCTAACCTACCAACTGACTTCTAGGCTATAGTCCTGTTGAAGTCACGATGAGACTCAACACCCAGTAATGACATAGAAAGAATTAAAAGAATGTAAGAGACAACTAACCCTAATAGTAAACAACATACAAATTGAATGCTACCTCCATGAATTCGTTGGAAAAGGAACACAAAAAAAGAAATGTCGAAGATCTTGAGTCTAATATATAAAATTAGAGGAGTCACTTACGATTAACGAGAACAGTCTAGGGAGAAGCTCCAAGCCTCTATTTTCCCCACCTCAAGAAAGAAAAGAGAAATGCAGAGCCAACTTCAGAATGGTTTCACAAAATGAAAAAGGAGTAACTACTGTAACCCTAGAGCTCTCACCCCATGCATGATGAGTGTTGATGGTACAATGGGAGGTGTGGGCCATGTGATAGAACTAAATTGGCACATTTGCATTGGATGAAGGTACAAGGATGGCCTTTTTTCTCACCTACCTCCATTGAGTATCGAATGAGAGATTTAACTCTCGACTGTCATAAACCATGCTATCACATTTAATGAATTATAAAAGTGAAGGGTGGTTTCCTTGAAATCCTATGATTTGGAAATCTTTTATCCCTAACTACTATTAGTCCAGTTTAGCATCTAGTCTGGTTAGACGTTGCTCAGATTTGGTAGAGTTAATGAATTGTTAGCATAGGGTTTCCTTTCTAAGAATAAAATCTATTATACCGTGTGTGTAACGACCCCTTCGTTATGCCTATGAATAGCGAAGTCCAATAGGAATTTTTTTTTTTTTTGGTTTTTAACAAATAAGAAATTAACAAAATCACCTAACTCATATCAAAGCAAAAACCCANCGATCGATCCCACTCTCCTGTTAGCGAGTGTCACCCAAGTGGCCGATCTGTTTCCATCTGTCGATCACATTCTCTTCTTAGAGAATGAAACGCAAGCGGTCAATTTGATCTCTCCATCAGTTGATCCTACTCTCCCGCTAGAGAGTAAACCCGATACTGCCCACGTTTTTCTCTTTGATACAAAATCTCTCGTGCCGAGGGGTATTCCTCCTTCTCCTGTGGAACCCCCTCCAAGTAATGAGGCCATCCGTTTTGATTGGGGTGTGCTAACTGGACCTCGTCTTCCCTCTTACATTCCTTTCCAGATTACAGTACAGGTTTTGTAATGACCCCTTCGTTATGCCTATGAATAGCGAAGTCCAATAGGAAAATTTTCTTTTTTGGGTTTTTAACAAATAAGAAATTAACATCACCTAACTCATATCAAAGCAAAAACCCATGACATCATAACTAAGGGACACATGATCATAATATAACAACCTCTACAATATCATTGCTGAACGAAATTGCAAAATATAATGCCAAACAATCTCATCATATTATCCCAATAACAATAATTTGTCGAATATAAAACACTTTCTACTTACCAATTAAAATCGTACCTTAGCCACACGCCTACTTCGGAGACGTCCCGCGCTCCGTGCCGCGTCCCGCGCTCCTTGCCGCTCCTGCTCGCCGACCAAAACAAACTCACCGGTACCTCCCAGCCAACGCTAGGGGTACTCTTCTTCCCCCTTAACCCCCCGAGCCGCAAAGGGGCCACACAAGCACCAGAGATAAAATAGCGTCTCAGCTCGCCTCCACGGCTGAGCTACCACTCCAAACACAACTGAGATATACCCAACTCCTCACAAGAAATCCGTCAAGCCACAATTCGGTAGCGTAACGTTACGCTGACCGGTCCTCCCCTTCTTCCTTCCTTTCCCCTCCTTTTATAGAATTTTGAG
>JASDQU010509836.1:7324-36512 GCA_032191745.1 Picea mariana | reverse complement strand
TGTGTCCCGACAATTACTGTCAAGCAACAGTCAGGGAAAACTGGTATAAAGAACCAGGCTCCCTTCTAGCTCAGGCCTTACAGAAAAAGACAGGCAAAGAAACAGAAAATCTAATCTCTTAAACTACCCAAAAAACTCAACTAAATCTGAAAACCCTAAAGAGTATCTTCCCCAGTATGGTCGCCAATTTTGTTGTCGGGAAAAATACCCTATGGACTAGAAAACTAGGGTCAGACTTGCATGCATATTTTGACCGTAAAGAAATTACTTTTTAACCTTCCACCCAAAACTTAAACCCCTCTTTCACTATACATGCATGGAAAGGAACTACTAACCTTGTTACTGATATTTGGTGTAGATCCTCCGTTGCGCTTCGACCGCTTGCTTGCGTTGCTCCTTCCAAAGATAACCTGTAATCAAAGTGAACAGCTATGCATGCATGCTACTTTTCTACTTGAGGGTTAGAAATTAAGCATAAATTAAACAAATCATAGATAACTCATGCATTGGGACGGGAAAAGTATTCTTTTATTATTTGAACAATGAATCAACTTACAATCAAAGTTGAGACCGGCCATCGCTCCTTGATCTTGATCTTGGGCTCCTCCTCTTCTGTCCTGCAACTGCTTTGCGTTAATTCTCCTTTGGCTTGAGGAAAGGCTAAAGGGTTGGGACAATGGATTCGGCAAATGGGCAGAGTTTCTTCGCTATATTTTTTCCTTCTTCAAATGGTACCCCTACCCCTTCTTTTATAGGCTATAAGGAACTAGGGTTTTGGACGAACTCTCAGCCATGCATGGCCGGGAGTTTCAGTTAACTGACCCATAGCTTTTTTTCCCATCGGCAACTTTCCTATTTTTGTGTTTTGTTAGGTACACGCGGGCTGTAGTGGGCCTGCCAGTGTGCACACGCATGCAGTAATGGGTTAGGGTGCATCAACCTTGACTCAAGAGGATTTTCAAGAGTTTTTTCAGCATAGTTTCGGCAAGGAAGGGATATGAGTTGGCCTGATGCCAGGTAAGCATGTGTGGTGCAATTTAGAGTTATAACAGAGGGAGAGTATGATGTAACTCACTTTCTATGTTTTTCCAAGCTGCTCCAGTCTGCGAGTTCTGAACAATATCTGCAATGGACAATAAGAGACAAATGACTATCTCCTACTCTAATGAATTAGACAAAATCAATCGATCTATGAAGATTAAGAAAAGCATAGACTAGCACATGAAAATACATACTATAAGGAAATAGGCCAAGTATATTAATGAGAAATTCAAAAGGAAACTTAAAATATTTAGATGATGTTGTAACAACCTCTCCAATGCCTCCTCGTCCAACCCTTTCTGAAAAGATCCACAATCAAAATAACAATGCTTTGCTGATTTTTTCCTCATTTTGTTCGCCATGAGAATGCCTCCCTTTATATGATTCGAGAGGCTCAACCACCTTGGTTATATTTTGGATTAGTTGAGGATATGGCTCCAAAAATTGTCATATCTCCCTTAGATGCAACCTAGGGGCTAGATATGAGCCAAACCAACTCAATCCATCCATAGATGTTTTTAGAAAAAAAAGAGATTTCTTCCAATATTTGCTCAACCAATTCAGCGCTCCCTTAGAATGGGAAACAAAGAGCTAAAACACTGCCTATGATATGGGAAAGGAGCGTTAACACTCCCTGTATATGAGCAGGGGAGTGTTGATCTTTCCAAAAGTTTCCAAGATGAACAATTCTCATAGAAAACAATTTGTTCTGATTGTGACATGATGGGGCTTCTTTTTCTAACATGTTTTAGGGGTTGTATCAAGTGTTTTCATGGTGTCGTTCGCGATGCGACATTTACATAATGAGAAAGTGATACTTATGAAACTTGAAACAAAAGTGAGACACTTGCAACACTTACGACAATGAGAATGTGACATTATCGAAGTGATGAATTTTGATGTGTAACAGGTTGACCCCCAAAGTGTGAAGTCAAAAGATGAAATCTGATGGCCAAAACACTTTGTAGATTCTTCGAAGCAAGGGTATGGAGTCAGGGAACCTGGTAGAATCTGTAGAAAACCATCAAACAATGTTAATATGTGTTCCATTCCCAAGGCAGTCATACCTATGCTCAGACTATAAGTGAGTCAAAGCATGGCCAGCAATAAATACACTACAGATCCATGATGATATTGACTAAGGGTATGTCCACCAAAGATATAATGTGGATCCATACCTCTATGACATGAACTGATCGTAGCCACAAAAAATACACAGTGGATCTACGAGATGATAAAATATAGCCACAAACCAATACAATGTGGATCTATGTGACAACATATGTATTAGCATGCTCAAATGACTTTCTTCGTAGCTTGGGAAAAGTGGATAACAGAGTGGATTCTCAACCCAGGGTCTTTGTCCCAATCCCGACGTAGTACAAATCTATCCATGTGAATAGATGATTAGATGTCGAACATGGTATAAACCACTTGATTACCAATCATTGAGGTAAATCGTTACCAAGTGAGAGGGAAATCACCAATGATGTCAATGAATCCCAAGGTACTCTAGTACATTCTAACGAATTTTAAGAAATGAGTTGAGTTAGAACATTCATGGAATCATCCGATCAAAGGTCAATGATGTAGACCTACTTTCAGAGGCAAGGAGGCCTGCCATTGCGGCATGCAAGTCCCAAGGTACTGACTGGTTTATAAGTTTGATTCTCGGATGATGTGTTGAAGTCGACATGAAAAGACTCTTTGAAGGAGGACCTTGATGTATCCCCCATCACCGACACGAAACTAACATAGAAAAGTGATAAGATACAATAGATGAACATAGACTAACGCGGGTATGGAAACTGGTAATTTTGTAGATGGTTGACTGTTGAGGTGGAAAATTCCATTGAACACAGAGGCACAATGTGAGACTTGGTGGCATAAACTTAGAGTGGGCCAAAACATAAAGAAGTGAGTGTTGAGGCATTCTTTGGATGGTTCAAAGGAGTAGAAAGACTCATGGGATTGGTTCAATGTAGAGGTTTTAGCAGATTATCCAAGTGTTCAGTGTGGAGGTTAAAACAAGTTTCATGTTCAAGGGCGACCGTAAAATATGTTTTCATTTTTTAAGTTTTCAAGAAACTCGACCCACTTCCTTCAAACTTTTTCCCCATCCAGATAGATGAGTACCTATTTTTAATTTAATGAGCTCAAGGAGGATAACATATGCTAGATATAACTCACCTTTTGTAAGTTCCTCTTCCTTTATTTAACAAACTAGAAGAAGTAAGGGTTCGTCCCTAGATGGGCCCTTAAATGTGTAGTTTAGCTAGTACAGATAAGGAAAACTAATGGTTTTTCATGTTTAGGGAGTACAAAAATAACTTAAAGGTGACTCCAGGGTTGTCCTTTTTCATAATTTTAGTCTCCGAGGTCCGAAAAGGGAGATAAAATATTACTCAGAAGATGCCCTTTCAAACTTTTTAATGAGTGTGAAAGGAAGCAAGATCACTCGATAATATTTTCATGTTTAGAGAGTCTGAAAAGAGCTTCAAGGAGACTTCATGGGGTTCCTTTTTCATATAACCTTTACGAGTCCGAAAAAGTGATAAAAGTATATGAAGTTACATTCTCATGTTTTTTATGAGCTCGAGAAAGAACAAATACTAAGCTCATTGGTGTTACAAAGATCATCGAAGAATCTCTGCTCAAATTCCTACATAATCAAGTGTTCTGGGAAAAAATATTAGTAGCTTCTCAAAAAATGACAAAAAACACAAAAATAAACTTTATAAAATGTGAAAAGGAGGAAAATGGCCAAATTTGAACATATCAAATATCAAATTAGGGAAAGAAATCATTTTTACCCTTGTTTTACTATTCTCCTTTCCTCTTTGAGTTTTTCCTATTTTGGAGCATTTTTTTGGGTGTTGATTGCGAGAGCTGTGGTCGACTGTTTTCGAAACCGTTCGGATCAGGTTGGTCCTCTCGTCTTTCTCATTCATTTTCATGTTTTTTTATTTCATTTCAACCCTTATTTTAGGTGCTTAGGCTCTTTGGGAATCCTTAGAGTGTCAAACTAGATCAACAATCCCTCAAGTGACCGAGGGCAGCATCGATCATGATTCCAATTCCCTGGTATGTGAGTTGAGGGAGTGCTAGGAACAATTTTTATTTTTTTTAGGATAAAAAAGGGCAATTTCTTTCTTTGAAAACTTAGATAATGATGATTAATTGATGAATTTGCAGGTTTTCCTCATAGATAAACATGATCGAATGGAAAAAACGTGGGCATGAATTTGATGACATCACTTCTTTGCAAGACCCTCAAGCGAGGGTGGCCTTATGAAATTGTGGCTTGCTCAAGTACTTCAAACTTGAAAATATGAGGAAAGAAGTTCTTTTGATCAAATATTTGATCGGCTTGTGGGATAATGATGAGCAAGCATTCTGAATAGGACCACACATGCTCGATATCGAGATGGATGATGTGTACTTCTTGATAGGGATCTTGAAGAGAGGAGTGCTTATTCTTTTATCTGGACATCGGGCCACTCCATGACCGATAGAGGCATATGTTGCCCAATACTGCATACCAGGGTCACACTTGCTAGGAGGGAGGATCGTCATAAAATACGTGATGGATTTGTCTCTATGATCCATCCTATTTTCTATTACCAAATTGGCAGGAAGCCCTAGTTCTCATCTCGCTTAAAAATCCCAGATATCTTACGCCATTCAATGTTTGGATCCCAGGCTATTCTACTGGAGTGCCAAATTTTTTAGGAACGTTAAGGAGCATATATCCAAATGTAGAACGTGGATACATAAACATTTTGAGTATTGATCCTTCTTGGTCTCATTTTTCCTGGAGAGGATTCCACGGATGCAACCACAGGTTGCATTGATAGCAGGTCTTGTGACTAAGCTCCGCATGGAGCGATGGACTAGTCTTTCCCCCAGATTGAGTAATGAGCACTCGACTTTTCAATTTACTGCCAATTTCTTTGCATGGTGGAGGAGGCAACTAGTGGTGATCGAGGATTTCCCATATGTTTGGATGGAGTTCAGGGAAAGTGTGAATTTGGTGCTTCCTGAGGGTATACAGTGGTATGCATCAGGTACGAAATATCATAATCTTGTAACAATATTTTTCTTGTTTTTAATATGTTTTTGTTTGTACGATGAGGGATACAAGTCATTTTTTTTTCATCATGTAGACAGAGGTGCATCATGTCTGACAAATATGCCATCATTAGGACATCGTGGAGATGCTCAGGCAACAACAATGCATGATGTCGTGGTAGGAGGACTTCGAGAGGT
The DNA here is from genome assembly GCA_032191745.1 of Picea mariana. Taxonomy (NCBI): domain Eukaryota; kingdom Viridiplantae; phylum Streptophyta; class Pinopsida; order Pinales; family Pinaceae; genus Picea; species Picea mariana. Next base: position 31,202 of record JASDQU010509836.1, on the reverse strand, counting down.
GGAGAGGAACCTATGTGGTTTGACCATGGGAGTTTCTCCTCTAAGGAGGTGAGATGTACATCTACACCTTCAGATACATACAGTTGGGGTCCCTGAAGGTCTCAACCATTTGCTACGATGAGTAGCGAGAGCGGTAGTGTGCTATGCAAAGCACAATGTGGCGCAGGGGGACTAGTAGAGTCTCCAGACATTTTGTAGTTGTATATGATGATTCTATGGGAATAAAGGCCCATGTTTTAACATGTTATGTACTTTTGTACCATGTAGTTTGACAAAAACCTTTTTCTATCAAGCTTATATATATAAACAAGTTTTGCGGTGGCTGCTTATGTTGTATTTTTCATTTATGTGATGTGTTTATACATATGATTTATGTTCCAAATGTTTATCTATGTGAAATATACCAATCAAACATATAATTTGCTAACGAATAAGTAATCGTATTGATTTGTCTCGATATATGTCTTTATTCTAGAAATTCAAAATATCTTTCAAGACGATGAACCCTTAGGTGGAGATGTAGTAAAACTGAGTTGTGAACGACATACTCACGATTTAGTTGATGGACCATGAGTTGAGAATCGAGGTGGATAATCAAATGATATATACCTAGAGAGGAGGCTTCGGTCAAAAGTATGATGAAGACATGATATTCTAAAATGTTATTAGTCACAGATTTGAGGAAAATTCCTCCTGAATTCACTAACTATCTAGAGTGGTAGATGACCCAAGCTGCAAAAGCGATGTTCTAGGTATGTCGACTAGCACCATATGCAAAACTGAAATACATGGGAAAGGATGATGTCATCTATGCATTCAATCACAAATCAAAGTATAAGAAGCTGGGGAAAAAATCATGCACGCAAAAGAAAAGACACACCATTGATGGGTAAACTATATACCTTAATTTTCCTCAATTAAATTATCGACCAGGGTAAGTAAACTTAGAGGTGTGACATAGTATGAGTCAAGGTAGAGTAAGGGTGAACTAATTATGAAATTTGGAAAGTGGATTTAGCTAGTCAGGAACATGGTTTATCGTAGGTATCGATACTTTATCTTCAATTTACATTTCTATTTTAGAAAGAGATTATAAACAAACTGAACTTTGTTTGGACAGTGAACCTTAGTTCAAATATACAAAGCAATATATGAATAGTAAGCACATTACTCTAAGTAAGAAATTCTTGAATGAAAACAAGCTATATTTCCTTAAAAACAACTCTTTGAAGTGGACTCTATTCTTAAATAATCTTTTCAAAAAATCACAATTACTTCTATTCTACAGAAAATAAACCACATCATTTACAATAGTCTGACTGATTGAAAGTAAACAACATCATGATGAAATTTGAATATAGTGGTTGTGTCTATGATGGCAGATTATATCACGATGGCACCTTATCACTACTGACAATTCAAATGGATTCAATTCAATGTTAATTTCTACAGAGATATGCAGAGTATAAACAAGACAATCTATATAAATCTTTGCCATTAAGGAAATATCAATTGATTAAATACACATTCTTGTAATCAATATAATCTATAGATATTATTCAAAAGAGATTTGAAATTAGCAATTGTACTATCACACTGTGACTAAAAATATTCTACAACAGAGATAATAATCTATGGAACCCTACAAGGATTAATTTAAACCATATCTTAATGAATCATAGATGACTATTATGTACACTGTCTAGATGACCAATCTGCAAAGTAAAGTACAACTTATGTGAATGAGAAAAGAGAGATATGTATATATATGAACAGTTAGATGATCATGAGCGTATATATGTCAATGAAACACAACCTAAGTAGATAACCTGCATAAAAGAGTTATATATGAGGGAATACATAGTTAGATGTCTAGATATGGAAAATTCCAAGTAACTTGTAAATTAGTAAGGAAACACAACTAAAATAAGAAACCTACACAAGAGAGTTAGATGTATAAATATGAATATACAAAAAGTAAACATAATACACAGACCATTGGTGGGCCTCCCAGGTAGTCGTGTTACTACTCCAACTTAATAAAAAAACATTATCTCAGTGCATCAGATTGTATTAACATCGTAATTGAGTTACAAAGAGAATTCACTATAATAGCTATATTATAATCGTTTGTCTCATTCTGAGAGACCTCAATATTTATAGAGTTTTTTATATATTTGAGAAGTCGACCAATGAAAGGGTCGACACTATCCTACAATAGAAAATAATTAAAAACTAATAACATACAACATCTTCTAGAAACTTAGGCACTTAAAATAGAGGTTAAACACAACTGTTCAAATCAAATGTAATGAGTCCCACAACTAGAGGGTTTGAGCAGGTATGAAACCCACATTTCACATTTTCCAGGAAGAGCCCGTCGATATACCAACCCAAAATTCATTGTGCTCTGAGTTCCATATCGAGGTTCGAATCAAGGATCAGATCAAGAGCCAGATCGAGGGCTAGATCACAGGCCAGATTGAGGGATGAATTGTGTTTTCGACCTGTTTCAATCAAAAGATAAGTGTTAATGGATCACACGCATTCAATTAAGGATAAGCTCATCATAAAATTATCAAAATGAACATTACACATACCTTATGTTGATCCATAACAAATTGATGGAAGAAACCTGATAATACCTTCAAAAAGGGCTAATAGAGGTATGAACTGTATGATTTCCATGTGCAAAAAGAGACTTGGACAAAGGAAAAAATGGTCAAAAAATAGAGTCATCATTTCTCCCACGCCTGAAATTTTGCAGGTCCCTCTGCAAATAAAAATGGATCGCCAAAACATACCTATAATCTTGAGGGAGGAGATAGATTAAGATTTAGGGGTTTCTTCCTCATGTTCTGGAGACTTCTGCTTAGGCCTCTTTCAATGCTTCAACTGCATTCTTAAACTTTGATTGGTGGTAGTCATTTGATCAACCAAATGTTATAGATAATTTACCTTGGCTTGTAGGAAAGCATTGTCATGGTGTAAATGACAATCTAGGGTTTCACGCTCTGCAAGACGTTGGATCAGTTGGGCATTTTCTTGTTGCAACTGTGTTGGGATCATATTTTTTTATTTTTTTTGTGATGGTTGAATCCTTTTTGTACTAGTATTATATATGTTATTGACCATTTTAAAGGAGTTTTCAAAGGATTTTGTATCAATTCATCATGTATTTATAATAGGTATGTGTAATCAATGTTCTGCAATGATTTTGAGTTGAATTTAGTTTGATTTGATGTTTATGAGGATCTAATGCATGATGTATGTGTAATAGGGAGAATTCGTAGTCTGATACTTCATCTGGTACCTCATCTGACACTTCATCCAACACACCATCTGGTACGCAATCCGACACTCCATCTGGCACGTGATCCAACACTCAAAGCGCAAGGGAGTTGGAGGTTGGCGCATTGGTGGCCTGCGATGGGAAAATCGATGAATTAGGTTTTGTGCCCCCTCATGGCCTCCATCTACAGAGATGATGAAATCTCAAATAAGGCGGTTATGCTAATCATTGAGTGGCTCAGCCATTTTATAGGATCCAAAACTGTGACAACACATTTAATGGAAGTTGCCATTTTTAGAGGAGGCCGACCCTTACAATGGTTGACCTCTCAAACTGTAATTCAATATAAATACTACCAGTAGTGGCAAGGCCACAAGACAAAATTTTAAGAAGACCTTTCATTGTGTAATTGAGACATATTTGCAAACTTATGTTTAGACTGCATTTTTTAAATCAATGACAGAGTCATGTTGATTTAAGCCTGCGATTTCCTATTGAGGAGTAGCCACGACCTGCTGGGGGGGCCACTAGTGGTCTGGGTTATAGTTCAGATAGACAGATCATTTGTTTCAGTTGAATAGTTCTAATTCACTTTGTTTCTCTGTTATATGAATTTTGTAGTTTTAAATACTATACATGTTGTGTGTAGTTTAACTGTCTAATTTATCTTTTGCAGATTGCTTATAGGAACTAATTATCTTTCATGCTATGTATTTTATCTCTTAACAGTTGGATTGCAAGGTACTAAATTAGATGATGTGTTAAAGTGTTAAATTGGTTTCTGCAATTTAAAACAGAGTAGTGTTTAAAACAAAGCATTGGTGTAGGCAGAGTTTCTTTTACAAGTTTCGATGGATAAATAATTGCAAGTTTATTAGTGTAATTAAGCCAGATTTAATTCTTAGTTTGGTTATGTGCTCATAAATCTATTTTGTTTATCAATATTGTTTTAGTATGCTAGGATAGAAATAGATTTTGAGATTATGTTTGTAAAAAAATTCTAGTTTGAAATCTGAGTTTTTAATGATAGGATTAGCTCAGTTTAATTTATGAAATCTCAGTTCTAGATTTGAATTGCAATTTTAATTAGAAGATTCGATTTGAATTAGGATTTTTAGTCAAAATTTTATAATTTTGTAAATTCATTTGAGTTAGCATAAGAGCGTGCTTGAATTAGTATAGAAGTGTTTTTAATCATTGATGATTGATATATGAAATATAGAGATCACATGGATTTTCAGGATATTTAATGTTTCTTCTATGATGGCAAAGATTTCTTTTTGATTACTTGATTCACACTTTTCATTTCTATGTAGAAGTCAACATTGATTTAATCCCTCTTGAACTATCACTAATAGTCAGATGCCATCATGATGTTATTAGACACCGAAGACATAATCATCATCTTTGAATTTCTTGTTATTGCAAATTAAGAATAATTTTGATTAATTTCTGAATACAGTCATCTTGCTTTTTGATTAAGTAGGTTAAGACTTCTCCTTTGCAAAATAGATATGATTATGAGTTTTGTTTTAAGAATAGATTTTACTTGTTGAAATAGTTTTGATAGGTTAGTTGTTTTTTTTCTTATTTTCTTAAAGAAAAAAGAACAAAAGTAATTTACTTGTTGTTGCTTATTATGTTGAATAGATTAACTTGTTCAAAGTAGGTTATGATTTGCTTCTTTATGAATGATCCATCGATCCATTGTTTGATGTTGCTTAGGGTAAATAGTTCAAGTTCATTAGTAGGATTTGCTAATTGATAAAAATGAAAGAGTCATTGCTTAAGTAGATTAATCCTTAGATAGATCACTTCCTTAGTTAGACCGTATTTCTATTATATTTTCTTCCTTGGCATATATAGTGCTACAACTCTAAGTTTACTTACCCTGGGTTGACAATTTAATTAAGGGATTTAGTGCATATAGAATACCCATCATTTTTTGGTGTCGTTGTTGGGGAGTTGTCTTAAGGTAGGAAATAGTTAGGGAGTAGATCAGTTGTGAACCTTAGCTTTAATTTGGTGGTGGGGGAAATTTAAGATGAGAGGTAAGAACCTACACATCTGTTATAGTAGGTTCCCCCAAAACCAATGATAGTTTTTATTTTTATTTGCTTTCATGAACAAACCTAGGGACCCAAAAGGAAGATACATTAAAACAAAACCAAACCTTTCTACCAAGGTTCCTTCTAACCTTTTTGGGGGAAGGAAAAATCCACCCATAAACTCTGCAGACCGATACTGAAAAGTAGGGGTTAGCTCAACCCAAAGAGATAAATCAGTCTCTAAAGAGACCAAAACATAGAGAACTATAGAATAGAAAATTGAAGCATCAATAATAGAGGGATAGGAGGAAATACCACTCGAGCCTTCTGTAGAACCAACCAACAACACCTTTGTTTTTTCACCACCATCAAGAGATCCTAAATTTGTAGACATAATTGACCCTGAACAGGTGAATACTTTGTTTGGTAGTTCATCCAGTATAATTGTTTCCTAAGTTGAAATAGAAACTTTGGCACCAATAGTTTCAACTGGATCAAGTAGAGTCCTAGACATCCAAGCAGTAGGAAGACCTTCCTATCAAAGGGATACATTTATTAGAAAAGAACGTTGGGATACTTTGTTATCTTCAAGGATAAAACCATTTAGGTACTTTGTTTTTGGAAACCAAATCAGTATGCATGACCAGGAGGATCAAAACAATGTAAGACATGAGGAGGGAGAAGAAGTTGGAAACCAAACTGAAACCACCTTCGGGTTTCCAATTTTGGACACCACACAGAATGTCAATATTAAAAACATTCCACTCTTGACACTACCCAACTTTTACAGTAAAAGCAGTGAAGACCTGGATACCTTCCTATTTGAGTTTGACATCTTGTGTAGGAGCTACAATTACTTACAAGATGACCAAAAACTAAAACTTTTTCTTGCCACCCTCAAGGACTCAGCACTAAGATGGCTCATGGGGTTGGGAGAGTCCAGTATTAGGTATTGGGAAGCCATGAAATATATGTTTCTTAAGAAAAACCAAGACTACTTCAAGTCTAAGGATTCTCGTAATGATATTTTCAAAATCCAACAGTTTGAGGATGAGAATCTCGAGGATTATATGGAATGGTTTGCTTATATCTCACATAAATTGAAATACCATGACCTTCTAGATGATGCAGTCAGGGCTCTTTTCCTTAAAGGGATTTTGTAGGAATACATAGAGATACTTAACCTGATGGCATCATGTGACATCTCATATAAACCATTTGCTGAAATCTAGGAAATGTGTAAGAATTACTCGAGGAGTAGAGATAAAACATGGAAGAATATTCGAGATCCTTATAGTAGAAAACTAAAAGCAGTTAGTTTAGGTAGTATCACAAGGGTAGAGATAGGGAACCTCTTAGAGAACTTCAAAACGAATATCTTAAGAACAATAGATTCCCAGTTGGACACCCTAAATATTAAAAAGAAACAGGAGGAGGGAAATGAAGCAATGAGAATATTTTTCCCAAGATGCAGGAGGAATCATTTCTCAAGGGAATGCCCCTTAGATAATATTTCAGTTTGTGGCTTCTCCACTGAAGAACACTCAACTGAGAAGTGCCCATCACTTCCCGGTTTGTTAACCATTTACAAAAGTGGGGATCCTAGGGAGTCCTCTTATGTACCTAGGAGGCCATGGCAGCCTAGAAGTCAACCTACATACCTAGATATACAACCTCAAGTTCCACCCTACTATCAACAACCACAATAGTGGAACTCACCGAGTTGGAAAAATTGGTCTACATAGTATCACCATCCTTGGCTTCAAGGATGGAGAGGAGGGCATAACCAAGGAAACCCTCAAGATCCACCTGTCCCTATGCCCAATCATCCTTACCCTCATTTCCCTCCGAACATCCTGCAGATTCTGCCAGGTTTCGTTCCACCACCTTTACCTCATATTCCACAACAACCGCAACAATACTAGAATACAAGCTCCCCAAGACCGACATTACTACTAGCACAACCAATGCCCAATCCCAATAACAAACCCACTCAACCTATTCACAATGTTGAGAAGCAAGCCTTTCCGATGTATGTTATTTATCCTTCTCCATTATAGGAGATTCAACTAAGGTCGGGAAAAGTTCTGGATAGGCAGAGGCCTTCAGTAGTCATCCAGGAAGAAGAAGAAGAAGAGGAAACCCCCAAACTACCCACGAATGACACTAGGTGGGAAGATATTATCATTCCTAAGGACCAGGAATCCAAGCTTCCCCAAAATGAACCTTCACAAATTACGAAGGACCCTCCTTATCCAAAAATATTAGCGATTGACAAACCTACCACTCGACTGAAATTTGACATCTTGAATGAATTGAAGAATATCTGTGTCAAAATTCCCTTGCTACAATCCATTATGATATTCCAATTTATAGTAAGGTGGTCAAATAATTGTGTATTAAGAAGCCATGAAGGAAGCAGAAGGATCCTCCAACAGTACATTTGATAGGATAACTCTCTAAGTACATATCAGAGAATCCTAAGGTCACAAAATATGGGAACCCACGGAACCCCATAGTGACCATAACCATTAATGAGGTTCCCATCGGAAACACACTCATAGACCTAGGGGAAGACATCAATGTTATGGATGTTACTACCTTGGAGGAATTACAGTTAAAACCTCTTCTTAGACGTACCCAAACTATTTTTGGAATTAGCAGATAAGACAAAGATTATACCTGAAGGAATCTTGGATGATATCATAGTTACTTTAGCCTCATGGGAGTACCTAGTAGAATTTCCTGTCATTCATTCGAAGGATCCTACCAAAGGACATCCCGTTATTTTGGGAAGACCTTGGTTGGCCACAACTAATGCATTTATTGGCTATAGAGAGGGAGAAATGACCATCTCAAATGGACTCTCTATACAGAATCTCACCATATACCCACCATCTCAACCTATTATGGAAAATTTATAGTGGCTTGAATGTCCATACGAGAATGAGGACTGGGAAGAAATCGTGTTGCCAAGTGATCATTCATGGGCACTTCAGGAGAAAACAATGGAAAATGTGCTAAAACCAGTTTATTTATGCTATCACGTGTGTTGATTTTCCACAATATTTTCCCCAATTTGAGTACATGTTTGGGGAAGAATTTCAGGAACAGTTGGACCCATCGATTTTGTCTTTGAAATCTTTTATCTTTGAGATAGATGAGTCTGCCACATCTTACACCATTGCCTACGAGATTAGTCTAGGAAAATTTCTACATATAAATTCCAGACTAGATGCAGACCAACAAAAGCAGTTAGTAAATGTCCTTAAAGAACAATCAGGGGAATTCACCAGGGAATACATTGACATGAAGGGTATACACCCTGACACATGCATTCATCACATATATACCCAGGGGGAAGTGACACCTGTTAGGAAACCCCAGAGAAGGATGAACCCGACACTCAAGGATATAGTGAAAGAGGAGATACAAAAGTTATTGAATGTCGAATTTATTTATCCCATATCTGAAAGTAAATGGGTATCCCCGCTTGTAGTGGTTCCAAAGAAAGTAACCGGGAAATGAAGAATTTGTGTCAATTTTTGGGAGCTTAACAAGGCCACTTTGAAGGATTATTTTCCTCTTCCTTTCATTGACCAAGTCTTGGATACCCTGTCAGGAAAGAAATAATTCTCCTTTTTAGATGGATATAGCGGGTACAATCAAATTCTCATAGCACCCGAGGATCAGGACAAGACTACCTTAACTTATCCTTGGGGCACCTATGCCTCTAGGGTCTTACCTTTTCGATTGTGTAATGCTCCTGCCACATTTCAACGAGTAGTACTAGGGATATTTTATGATATTATTCATGATTGTGTGGAGGTATACATGGATGAATTTACATTATATGGAAATACTTACTAGGAAGCCCTAGATAATATAGAAAAAGTCCTTATCAGATGTCAAGAAATGAACCTATCCTTAAGTCATGAAAAATGTAAAATGTTGTTGATTGAAGGAGTGGTCTTAGGACATCACATTTGATTTGAAGGCATTAAAGTTGATCCTTCTAAGATTGAGGTAATCTTTAGACTTCCACCCCTCAAGACTCAAAAAGAGGTGAGAAGCTTTCTTGGACATGTCAGATACTACCGACGATTTATTGAAAATTTCACAAAGATTGTTACACCCATGTGTTGGATCATGTTGTCATTGATTCCAATGGTTTTATTGATTCATGTCAAGTGTTTGATTGATGTCAAGGGGTTTATTGTTTGATTGATTCCAAAGGATGATTGAATTGATTGATACCAAAAGATGATTGAATGATTTCAAAGGTCAAAGGTTTGGTGTAAAATGATTGATGTTGTTTGATTTAATGATGAATCATTATTGTCTTATCATGGTTGATAAGGTGCACAAATGGATGAACTCCAAAGTGGTCCCCTTATGGTGAAATCCCTCACAGGAAGACACTGTGTGGTTGATTTATCCTTGAAGTATGGTTGAAGAACCTATTCTTAATTGTGGAATAATGAGATGAAGATCAGTGAAGTTGTTTGTGAAACTATCCTAGATGGATAGTGCTTGTCATGCCATTTCCGGTGGTATGTGAAATGTCACATAACTCCTCAAGGCTTGAGAGTTATGGCCTTACAAATATGGAGGACCCTCATATGTTGGCTTGAAGCCCCAAAAGGTCAAAGAAGTCAATGAGCTTGCAAAGAAGAAATTATTATTTAAATGATAAAGTAAATTGACAAAGTCAAGAATGATTATTTAAATAATAAAGTAAAGTGACAAAATCAAAGAAGATTATTTAAATGATAAAGTGTGATGACAAAGTCAAGAAAGATTATTTAAATGATAAAGTAATGGAGAACTTTCTATTTATGGAAAGTGGTTAACCCTAAAATGAGGAAAATAGGTTAAGTGACCTAGAAATGGGTTAAGTGACCTAGAAGTGGGTTAAGTGACCTAGAAGATGAAGAGTATAAATAAGAGGAAAGGGTCTCTTGTGAGAGGTATATTTGGTGTGCATCTCTTGAGCATGATTGAAGATCTATTCTGAGAGAGAGAGAGAGTATGGAGGATCTCATGAATGCATCAAAGTTTCGGCAAGTTTCAGATCATGACGACAAAAGTATCAGAAGTTTAGAAACCCTAGTTTCTGAGGTATACGTGGGTTATAGTGGGCCAGGTCACGTACATACACGGTCTGAATGAGGACAGGGTGTGTACAGTTGATGAAGTCATGGAGAATTGTGGTTGAGCTAATGATAAGCTCTTGAAGACTAAAGCAAGTTCCAGATCTACATTCTATGGGCTCAGATCCGCCACAGGGATTTTGGTATGGTTACATTATTATCTTGATGGATACTGTTTTGTTTTGTGTGGTGAATGCTTAAGGCATTCTTGGTATGATTGTTGTCATGTGGTTTGTATTGGTTGATGGAGTGAGAAACACTCTTATGATTCAGTTCTGATATGATTGCTATAGTATGATGATTTCTTATACATGATTGAGTAGAATTCATATTGTATGGTTGAGGAGTATGAGTGAGTTGTTGGAGAGTTTGGATGTGTTGTGACTGGTTGTGGGTCAGATTCGATAGTGAAAGATAGAAGAGAGTGTGATTGCATATTGCATAGGTTCTGAGTGTGTGATGAAAAGAAAAACCCTAATTGTTCAGATGTATAGGTAGGTTGTAGTATATACTCACCACATACATATGTGGGTTGTACGACTAGTAGGGCGCATACATACACGTGCTACACTACCGACAAGTCACGTACCTGTGACAAATTTATATATGTTGAGGATTGTTGCCTCATCTCAGTTGGTGTTGAGGGTGTAAGTTGAGTCTTGCATTATAGAGCCAATGCTCTTGTAGATTTGTACTCTATTCAGTTGTTGCTGAAAAACCCCAAGGATTGTAGTCTGTAATAAAAAGAAAATTGTACATACATCTTGTGTTCTTTGTGTTCCTTGTGGTGATGATTTGTTGATGATATGTTTCTGATATATGTTGATGATATGTGTTCACATTTAACTAGTTATAAATGACAACAATGAGTAATGAGTTAATGGTGATTGCTTACTAATGAGTTTTGTGTAAGAGGAAAGTTTAGGAAAAAGAGTACACTGTTCACCCCCCCTCTCAGTGTAGTCGGTGTGTCCAACAATTGGTATCAAAGTAGGCCTTCACTATAATCCTTAACAAGCTTGGAGGAGATCCATGGACACAAAAATGGATGATGAAGTTCCAATCCTTGATGAGGAAGACTATTCTACTTGGAGAATAGAATTGAGAGTGCAATTGAAGGAAATGGGAATAGGTCTTTGGAAGGAAGCCATTGGTGGATCAGTTTCATTGAAGAACAAGTCAAAGTTTTCATATTAAACGGAAGGAAAGAAAAATGATGCAATGGATGTCAAGACCATTCTTAGTGGACTCTCAAGTCCTATCAAAGAGATCATGGGACAATGCACTTCCTCCAAGGATCTATGGTTAAAACTAGAGGAGACATATCACAGCAATAAGGAGAAGGAAGATATTGAAGACCACTCCATCAAGATCATTAAAGGTAAATAATCTCCAAAAACTCTTGAATGCATTATTTCTAAATGTGATCTTGAAGACATTTCAAATGAAAGAAAAGAATCAAGTGATGATGTTAGCACAAAGGAAGATATTGAAGACATTTCAAATGAAGGAAAAGAATCATGTGATGATGTTGGAAAAGAGGAATATCTTGAAGATATTTCAAATGAAGGTAAAGAATCCTCAAAGACCCTTGAATGCAATGATTCAAAATGTGATGATGTTGAATTTTTCTCTACAAGTGAAGAAGAAAATCTAGAAATAGTTTGTGTAGATTTTGATGGTAGTTATCCCATGGAAAGAATAGAAGAAGATCTATTATAACTTCAAAAGAAGGTTGAAGATGGTTTATATGAATATAGCAATGACCATTATTATATAGACTATATCTATCTTTCGGATAACACTAAGAAGTTTCTTAAGAAGAGTCAAAGACAAATCTTTAAGTTAAAGGGAATGCTTAAAGAACAAGAAGAGAGTAATAAGACTCAATTAGAAGAAAAGGAAGAAGAGATCACAAGACTAAATAATGAAAAAGAAGATAAGAAAGTAGATGATGATATTAGAAAAAATATTGAAATTATTTTCCATCTCAAGACCCAAATTGAAGAATCCAAAAGGGTAGAGGAACTATTAAAGAATCAAGTAAATGAAAAAGAAGAGTCATGTCATAAATTAGAAGCTAAAATTTTTTATCTTAGAAAGAAAGTAGAGAAGTCAAACAAATTCATGAATAGCTCACAAATATTGAATGACATATTGGAAATTCAAAGATCACCAAATGATAAATTAGGTCTTGGATAAAAGAAAGAAGCTACACATGTTGAAGCAAGCACCTCAAAGAAGCATGAGGAAAGTCCCTCAAAGGATGAAGACAATGTTGCCACACAAGGCAAGGAAAGTTTCAAAAGAAAAAAGCAAGGAAGACTTCAATAAGCCATCTTTACACGTCAAAGAAGAAGGACACCAAAGCAAAGGTATGAAAGTGTTTTTCATGGTAAATGTTATTCATGTAATGAATATGGTCACAAATCTTTGGGATGTACGTCTTATGCAAGGAGAGATAATAGAAGATTTCATAACACCATAAGGTGTTGGAGATGTGATCAAGTAGGACACATTGTTGTTCACTGTCACAGCATGAGATGCTACAGCTGTAGTGGATTTGGACACAAATATTAGGATTGCTAGAACACAAGAAGAAAGTCCATGATGAGGACTTTACATAGCATGACTAGAAGAAGGAATGAAGTAAGTAAGGGAGACATTTTTTAAATGATGGAAGCTCAAAGCTCAAGTTCTGAGAAGCAGGGAAACCTTCAACAGTGGGTGAAGAAGACTGAGCAACCAGAGCAGAATGGAAGCCTTAAGGGAAGCTCAAGTGTGTCATCTATTGAATCATATGCGGGTGACAATGGTAACAGTCGTGTACATACGCAGGCTGGCCTTGAATAGGTCGCATACATACATGATTTGTCTATGCAATAGGCCAGGCATATGTGGTAAAGACTTGGGAAAACGTTTATGCACATGGGTTGCAGCTTGATGTGATGGTATAAATCTATGATGCAGGGTCTAACATAGTGTTGGACCTTGACCAAGTTTTAAGGATCTTTGGTCATGTTTGACCTAATTTTGGGACTTTGACAGACTGTCAAAGGCGGAGCACAAGTCAAAGTGGAGATCACGGGATCTCGGCCCATTTTTAGGGATTTTTGGGTTTTGGGCTTATGTAATGGGTATAGGGATGTTGGCCCATGGGTTTACCCATGTTTAGGAACTTTTTGTAATGTATAAATAGAAGTCTAGGCGATGTAAGAAAGAGGTCGAAGGAGAGGATTTTGGTACTATGCTAAGTGCAAGCGATGATTGTAAATGCTTTGTGCATACTATGTGAGATTTGCAAGGCTAAGTGCAAGTGATTGTAAGAGACTATGAAGAGGCTTTATGTTGTGACTTGGGGAAGGAGGATCTAGTAGAGCGTGTAGATCTCATGTCCCCTGTGGAGTAAGATATATTGGCTTTGTGCATGTAGAATATTGACAACAAGAAATAAAGAAGAAGAGTTGGTGGACGTAGCCCCGGGGTGGGGGTGAACCATGTATATCTTGTGTTGTGGTTTCTTTGTGCTTTATGGTTGTTCTCTTGTTTGTGTGGTTAAATTCTTAGTGCACTGATATATGCTTAGAAGGATCTAATATGATAGCTTAGTGTTGAGTAATGTGAATGAATGATGGATCTGATCTATGTTGGTATGCTTAGTGCTTGAATCTATTAGATCTGTGTGATTACTATGTTGATCTGTTATTAGGGTTTAGATGTGTTGTAAACTAAGGCTGAATATTAATGAACTATAACTGATAAGTTCTCTATTAAGGCGTTACAATCACAGATCTGTGTCCCAACTAAGGTTGCATACATCTGAGTCTTGCAACCACCCCTGCCTCTACCTCGGGTGAGACTTCATCTGATTCGCAGGTGTTTCCGAAAGGGTCGGTAGTTAGGTTTTTGTTGATGCATTTTTTTAAGAGTTGAACCCTGGGTGTGCCCCTGTGCCAACAAATGGTTCCATTGCCAGGACCTGAAACTGGGATTGCTGGGAACTAAAGAAATGAAATCTCTATGCATAGATATGTTTCTTTAGTGCGTAGTAGTCTACTTAACTTGTGAATCTCTGTGCTAAGAAGAAAAATCAGATTTGAAGAAAAGAGGTAAGATCTTAAAGTTTTGTGCTCTGATAAAGGTTATAACAGTGAAAATTTTTGATTGAAAAGGTAAGATAAGTGGAAATTTTTGTTTCAAAAGTATGGATCTATGCATGTTTGATAAAAAAATTCCTAGCCTGAAAAGTAGGGCACAACTAGATAAAATAAGGTTTGATATGAGTATATCTGATAGAAATAATGAAAGATATGTTATTCCTATGCATAGAAAGAATGTTTGGACTAACCAATGGATGCATGATCCTAGAAAGAAATTTTTGTAGGTTAGCTACTATGATCCTAGTGCACAGTACATGAAAGGTTGGGGATCATTTCAAAGAAATAGAGGATTAACTCTTTGTTACAGTTGCAAAAGACCGGGACATCTTGCTAAGTAATGCCCCTGTAGAAGAACTAGTTGTCTTTGTTGTAAAGCTATGGACCATGAAGTTTTGGATTGCCCTAGAATGAATTCTAAGCTTGAAAGAATGAATATGAGACAAGAAAACCCTAAGGAAGGTCAAGAAACTGAGACCATGACAGAACCCTGGAAAGAATCAGAGAATGTATTTCTACAAATGAAAAAACCCTAAATGTTCACAAAAATATCAACTTATCAGAGATATTCAAGGAAAAAGAATGTATAGAAACAAGAATAGGATACTTCGACATTGATTGTTTTATGGATGAGGAAACACAGGTGAATATCATGACAGAAAGAACTTGGGAAATTTTAGGAAAGCCTGCTATGAGTCCTTCATCGGGAGGAATAGGATTATTTAGAGGAAAGTTGATAACCCTATGTGGAAGACTCACTCAGATACCTATGAGTGCTCATGGAACTTCGACAGAGGAAGATTTTGAGGTTGTTAAATTTATTGAGAACAACGCCCCATGTGCTATATTACTAGGAAAAACTTGGATTGAAAAGGGTCAGGACAGAAGAAAAGAAGAGGAAGTCTTGGAGCAGAAGAAGAAAGAATTAAAATATTTCATGACTATGAGGATAACGCACTTGATTGAATAACAGGAGAACAGATCGAAGCTATTTAGAACTAGAAACTTGGATGTCGAAGTTGAAAGAACACAAGCAGACTCACAGACGAGTAGAGCACCTACCCCAGATAGAGAAGAAGTATTACTCTCTAACCCTCTGAAAGAATCTCAACAGAGTGAAATTAATATGCCAAAATAAGATAAGAATCAGAGGAGTACTGAGAAAAAGATCATTGGGAAGAAGGCTAGAAAGCTCAGTAAGAAGAGAGCAAAGACAGAAAATTCACAGAATGTTCCAGACAGGACTTCACAGAAGGAAGGATTGAAAAACATGAACTTCATCAAGATATCATAAGAGCACAACATGGCACTTCTCCATGGTGAAGAAATATAGCCGTTGAAGTCATTATAACCATTAGACCGACGCCCCAAATGGTTAGAACAACATTTATGACCTGAAGGCTCACAATCAGACCGTTGGGACCGCGCTACAATGGACATAACCACATTGATGAAGGTCTCTTGTCCGTTGGAGAGATCCATTACACCATTGTGTACTTATCGCATTGACTATTGCACCAAAAACACTTTTGCGAATTGTATCCTAGAGAACTCATTTCTACCGTGCTATGTTTAGTAAGATCGACACCTGTTCTATTGCTTTGAGCACTCATTCATCCACCTGAGTTATCCGATCTGACCATGCATGTCGGACGAGCTCAGCGCCATAGATAAAGTCATCGAAGAAGTTATGATCGACCTTATGGCTGAGAAGGTGATGTTCGTTGGAGCTCAAGCTTCATTGACGAGAGGAGTGCAAGCCTCTCCGTCGACTGCTCGTGGATCCAACCTTCCTGACCTACAGAAGAGAAGATAACCAAACATCAAGATGACATGGAAAACACGAAGTTGATCCTGACTATCCTGCCTGACTACATCCCACCTTTGGCTGGCGCGGTGAGTCATGATAGTGTCCCGAGAGATTTTGATTACAGCATGGTTACTGTGTACCTCTCGAAGGGGATACATGAAGTTAGAACGCAGCAGGAGAAGATCGTGACGTTGAAGTTCAACGACTTCAATCTATGGGACCGAAAGAACTACTGCATTCTCTCCCCTTACAAGTATTTGACTAGGACGAAGGGGAAGAACTTGAAAATAATCCCCCAGCCATGGACTATGGACCTCACACACTCCACCCTCTTGAATGTAATGAAGATCCTGGACTTTGGAAGGCACCAAGAGGTTAACGTGTGCGTTAAGCTCCTACTATCGTGCTTCCATGGAGGCTACCTATGGCTAGACCGACGCATCATAGTCGATCTGATGTTGATCCATAAGATGACTGGATTGAGCATGCAGGGACCCGACCCATAGAATTTCTACCCAGGGAAGGCTACATATCCCGCATTGGCACAGAGGATCAATGACACATATGGCGATGTAGAAAAGGGGACACAAGGCTATAAGGTAGCCTCCATCCAAAATGGTGCAGTGTGCCTAGCCTACCAGTTTATCATAGGAAATCTCATGAGGAAGAATAGACCTACACAGGTCATAGGATTTGTTGTTGACCTCGTTGGGAAATGTGTAGAAGGAATCCATATGAACTGGGCGAAGTACTTGGTCAACCAACTAAAATTAGACTATCACGAAGCTCAGGCTCAGGGCTATGAGTTCCATTTTAGCTGGCTCCTGATCCTCATCGCATTTACTACTTGGGAAATGCCGAAAGGTGCGACCTTCATAGACATTGAACCATTCGAGCCGCTCGTTGCGAAGTTCACCATGCTCTGGTACTCAAGCGACATGGGAAAACAGTGGCATTCGAACGCAGTTTTTCATACATATTATCTCCAACTAAAGAGGGCTATTGGAGTTGTCCCTCGCATGATGCTGAACACTCTACATCAGTTCTGACCCCTCATGAAGTTCTGCACAGATCGACACTTCATTTATATCATCGCGTGTGAAAATGAGTATAAATAAGAGCTTCAGTCATACTACAAGCTCACAGAGAAGGACCTCAAAGAGATAACCAAGGAATGGTCTGCAGAGCGCATCCCTGATGACCCCATAGAAATGTCAGATCTTGAACTAATCGGCATCCCTGAGACCACTCATGAAGCGAAGGATACTCCTGGACCCAGCAGAATAAAGAAGACCAAAGAGGTACAAAACCTGAGCGGCGCATCGAAGGAAACTACTCCAGAGTCACCTAGTCGAGGGGGTTATGACGAAGTAGATCAAGAAGAGACCAACAGAAAAGGAGATCAACATAAGCAAGGCAAAGTAACACCACCTAGAGATCCCATTGATGAGGCTAATCCATTGAATAAAAGGAAGGTTTCCCCCATGAAACCTACTTCCCGAAAGAAATCCAAAGCCACCATGACTAAGATGCAGAATGTGCTCACAGTCGATGACTTCGACTTCATCATCACAGCTGTAGTAGATGCCTCGCAGGACATCTTGCAGAAACATGAAGCCAAGTAGGAAGAGATGTATGACAAAATCAATGTTGAACTCAGAGGGGTACAATAGGCCCTTCAATCCAGCCACTCAGTATCCACTGTTCCCCCGCAATAATAAGAACCAGAGTTGGGAGATGAGCCTACCCAACTCCGCATACTAGCTGATGTGATTGAAGCTCACCTTCATCATGCACAAGAAGAAAGAGAACAAGCCACAGAGGCCCTAAAGCAAGTGAAAAAGTACTTATAGAGAAACACTGAATTACGCAGTAGGAGAAGGCCGACCTCCAAACCAAGTTTGAAGAAGAGAAAGCACAGATATGAGAAGAGAAAGAACAACTGGTCATGGAGCAAGTTGAAGTAAAGGAAGTAGTCGACAAAGAACTTTGCTCTATGACGGGATTAGAGCCAAAAGAAGAATATCAGGTGGAGCATCAATTAGTGCAGCTCGCGTAAGCTATCCAGTAGCTTCAACAAAGAATAATAGACTTAGAACTACGAACAATCCCCACCACCCCACAGGATGTGTGAGATCAAAGAGAAGCAACTGCTCAAAGCAAAGTTGAGAGAATCAAGGCCCTNGGCACTGGAGTCATAGCTCCAGGAGGCAAAGAAGCAAGCATAAACAGTACAGGCGTAGTTGAATCCCCTGTCAACATTCGAAAGGATGACTCAATCCCAAGAACAACGCACTTCTCAACAACAGGTCCACACCATTCAGAGCAAAGTCATGGAAGTGACTCAGAGGCCCCAACCAATACAGGATGAGGCTTGCCAACTATTTGTAGAGATTAAAGGCCGAGGAGCAGAACTGGAGCAAGTCGTCACTGCAGCTGAACAACGCTTAGAGGGACCTGTCAATGAAGCAGTTATCCAAGAGTTCATTGAGCAAGAGTCCATGGTGCAACAACAGGTTGAAGCAGCTCGAGCCAAGATTGAGACTTTTGAAGGAGAGCTACCCAAACCAGAGTGACTCGGGACGAGTCACAGGTGAGTGTTGGGGGCCTGCTGGCCCTTGACCAAGTTTTGAGGATCCTTGGTCATGTTTGACCTAATTTTGGGACTTCGACAGGCTATCGAAGGCAAAGCACAAGTCAAAGTGGAGATCGTGGGATCTCGGCCTCTTTTAATGGATTTTTGGGTTTTGGGCTTATGTAATGGGTATAGGGATGTCGGCCCATGGGTTTACCCATGTTTAGGCCCTTTTTGTAATGTATAAATAGAAGTCTAGGAAATGTAAGAAAGAGGTCGGAGAAGAGCTTTTTGCTACTATGCTAAGTGCAAGTGATGATTGTAAATGCTTTGTGCATATTGTGTGAGATTTGCAAGGCTAAGTGAAAGTGATTGTAAGAGACTGTGAAGAGGCTTTGTGTTGTGACTCAGGGAAGGATGATCTAGCAGAGCGCGCAGATCTCCTGTCCCCTGTAGAGTAAGATATCTTGGCTCTGTGCATATAGAAGATTGACATCAAGATATAAACAAGAAGAGTTGGTGGATGTATCCCCAGGGTGGGGATGAACCACGTATATCCTGTGTTGTGGTTTCTTTGTTCCTTATGGTTGTTCTCTTGTTTGTGTGGTTAAATGCTTGTGCACTGATATATGATTAGGAGGATCTAATATGATAACTTAGTGCTAAGTAATGTGAATGAATGCTATATCTGATCTATGTTGGTATGCTTAGTGCTTGAATCTATTGGATCTGTGTGATTACTGCGCTGATATGTTATTAGGGTTTAGCTGTGCTATAAACTAAGGTTGAATATTAATGAACTATAACTGCTAAGTGCTCTATTAAGGCATTACAATCATAGATCTGTGTCCCATCTAAGGTTGCAGACATATGAGTCCTGCAACCACCCCTGCCTCTACCTTGGGTGAAACTTCATCTGCTTCGTAGGTGTTGCCGAAAGGGCCTCTAGTTAGGGTTTTATTGGTGCGTTGTTTTGAGCATTGAACCCTGGGTTTGCCCCTGTGCCAGCACATAGTCTGTTGTAGGTTCTTACATTGTTTTATTTAGGCTTCATGTTTGCATATTGGATTATGTAAAGTGATGATATAAAATGAAAGGCTATCTTGGATGCTTGGCACTAACTCATGAGTATGGATTGAGGCATTTTCTGTTGAAGAAGAATGCTACTTATGACAGTGAAGTTATGGAACCTTGGTTATATGATATATCATGATGATGCTAGTTAGACATGTCATTGATATATTGAAGAATACTAGTAGTACATGTATTATTGGATGCCCATAAATTTATATGGAGGATTGAGGCTGATCTATTGGGATACATGACTGGTGCATATTTGAGTTTCATTGATATATCTTATGTTGTATTATTAGAAGCATATTTGTTGGATTTCTTGGTGCATGCATTTGGCATATATATGGGCTACATATTGGGACATGTAGTTGGTGAGTTGATGAGGTGATCATGTTGCACATCATTGATGATTCATAGCTTGATCTATAGTTGATGTTTGATTGGCACATGTTTTATGGAGTATTTGGCACACATGTATGAGGATTCATCATGTTGTGGTATTTGTGCATGGTTGATGCACTTGCTTGGTACAAGTAGTGATACATGTTGAAGTGCATGTTTGGTACATTCATAGATGGTATATGTTTGGATGATGAGTACTTGGCTAAAAGTACACCATTGGTATTACTTGATTAGCTTATACTTTGGTACATGAGACATTTGATGATTGTGGCACTCGGTTCATGGTGAAGACATATCATGAGTGATATGACACTTGGTTATCATATTGATAGATGCACATGGTTGGCAAATTAGTAGAGGCACATTGTTTGGCATATTGGTAGATGCACATGTTGGCAATGTTGATGGAGGCATATGATTGATGATATCTTATGACACATTGTATAATGTTGATGTACATGGTTGATGAACATGGGTGTTTTGCATGGTGGGCACACATTTTGGTACAATATGTACTTGGTTGATATTTTGTTCATGGTTCTCTATTTCATTGTTGACATATATTTTGCTTCATGATGTTTGGTATGGCACAAGTTTGATGCATGGACAGATCCAAGGATCATCATATGGTAGAATATTGTTCATCTTGCAGATAAGATAGGGGGAGACATACCCATAGGGGGAGTCATTCTTCTTCCCATGATTCTAGGAGGAGATATTTATCAGATGCATACCAGAAAAGAGCACTATATTTGAAGAAAGAGAACAAAGGCATAATTCCAGGGGGAGCGATGATCATAGAGGGAGCATGAGCGATGCATCTTCATCATTACATCAGAGTGATATCCCTTGTTCAAAAAGGGAAGAGATTATTCAGAGGAAGATCAAAGGCATTCAGATAGGGGGATCAACCCCAAGGAGAGTTCAAATAGGGGGAGCAGCCCCAAGGAGAGTTTAACCATAGGGAGCAGCCCCAAGAAGAAGAGAATGACTCTTTGCCATTGATTTCAAAGGGGGGGAGATAGTCACATTGATGTAATTGATGATTATTGATGTGATTGATGATTATTGATGTGGAGAGATAGTCACTAATGACTATTGATGTAGAGCATGCCTTGTCTACATGTTGACATCAATTATTGGTGTTGACATCAATGTTGGTATTGCCATCAATGCCAAAGGGGGATATTTTTGGATCATGTTGTCATTGATGCCAATAGTTTGATTGATTGATGTCATTGATTGATGTCAAGTGTTTGATTGATGTCAAGAGATTGATTGTTTGATTGATGCGAAAGGATGATTGAATTGATTGATGCCAAATTATGATTGAATGATGTCAAAGGTCAAAGGTTTCATGTAAAATGATTGATGTTGTTTGATGTAATGATGAGTCATTATTGTCTTATCATGGTTGATAAGGTGCACAAATGGATGAACTCCAAAGTGGTCCCCATTGATGAAATCTCTCATGGGAAGACGCTTTTTGATTGAGTTATCATTGAAGAATGGTTGGAGAACCCATTCTTAATTGTGGAATAATGAGATGAAGATCAATGAAGTTGTTGGTGAAACTATCCTAGATGGATAGTGCTTGTCATTTCATCTCTGGTGGTATGTGGAATGTCACATAACTCCTCATGGTTTGAGAGTTATGGCCTTACGAACATGGAGGACCCTCATATGTTGGCTTGAAGCCCCAAAAGGTCAAAGAAGTCAATGATCTTGCAAAGAAGAAATCATTATTTAAATGATAAAGTAAAGTGACAAAGTCAATAAGGATTATTTAAATAATAAATTAAAGTGAAAAAATCAAAGAAGATTATTTAAATGATAAAGTGAGATGACAAAGTCAAGAAAGATTATTTAAATCATAAAGTAATGGAGAACTTTCTATTTATGGAAAGTGGTTAACCCTAAAATGAGGAAAATATGTTAAGTGACCTAGAAGTGGTTTAAGTGACCTAGAAGATGAATAGTATAAATAAGAGGCAAGGGTCTCTTGTGAGAGGTATCTTTGGTGTGCATCTCTTGAGCATGATTGAAGATCTATTCTGAGAGAGAGAGGGTATGGAGGATCTCATGAACGCATCAAAGTTTCGGCAAGTTTGAGATCATGATGAAAAAAGTCTTGGAAGTTCAGAAACCTTAGTTTCTAAGGTATATGCGGGCTATAGTGGGCCAGGGCATATACATATGCGATCTGAATGAGGACATGGAACGTACAATTGATGAAGTCATGGAGACTTGTGGTTGAGTTGATGATAAGCTCTTGAAGACTGAAGCAAGTTCCAGATCTGAATTCTATGAGCTTAGATCTACCATAGAGATTCTAGTATGGTTACATTATTGTCTTGATGGATACTCTTGTTTGTTGTGTGGTGAATGCTTAAGGCATTC
The DNA here is from genome assembly GCA_032191745.1 of Picea mariana. Taxonomy (NCBI): domain Eukaryota; kingdom Viridiplantae; phylum Streptophyta; class Pinopsida; order Pinales; family Pinaceae; genus Picea; species Picea mariana. The sequence goes on along the minus strand of JASDQU010509836.1, from coordinate 8,291 downwards.
TTGGTATGGGTGTTGTGATGTGGTTTGTATTGGTTGATGGAGTGAGCAACACTCTTATGATTCAGTGTTGATATGATTGCTATAGTATGATGATTTCTTATACATGATTGAGTAGCATTCATATTGTATGGTTGAGTGAGTTGTTGGAGAGTTTGGATGTGTTGTGATTGGTTGTGGGTCAGATTGGACAGTGAAAGAAAGAAGAGAGTATGATTGTGGGTTGCAGAGGTTCTGAGTGTGTGATGAAAAGTAAAACCCTAATTTATTAGAAGTATACGTAGGCTGTACTACTGGTAGGGCACGTATATACGTGTGTTGCACTACCGACAATTCACTTACCTGTGACATATTGATATATGTTAAGGATTGTTGCCTCATCTCAATTGGTGTTGAGGGTGTAAGTTGATTCTTGCATTATAGAGATGGTGCTCTTGTAGAATCATCTATGGTTTTAATCCTGACAAAATCGTTATCAAAAACAGTTTCTACTTCATAAGGTCCCAACCATCTCGTTGTAAGTTTCCCTTTGAAAGTTTTGTATTTGGAATCGAAAAGTAATGCCCAATCCCCTGGTTGAAAATGCTTTTTCTTGATGTATTTGTCATGCCACTTGCTGCGTTGACTTTGCACAAGGATAGTCCTTTGAAGAGCATCCTGTCTCATCTCTCCCAATTCATTAAGTTGCATGATTCTCTGTTTCTGTGCTTCACTCAAATCCAATCCCAGTTCTACTGCTAGGTGGAATGTATGGATCTGAAATTCTATGGGAAGGAGAATTCGCTTACCGAATACCAATTCGTAAGGAGTATGACCAGTGGTGTTTCTCCATGTAGTCCTGTATACCCATAAAGCTTCTGGAAGTCTATCTGCCCAATCTTTATGATGTAAGTGTATGGTCTTGGTCAGAATTGCTTCCAGAACTTTGTTGGTAGATTCCACTTGCCCATTGGCTTGTGGATGGTAGGGA
>JASDQU010509834.1:83030-93577 GCA_032191745.1 Picea mariana | reverse complement strand
TAAAAAGTACATACTTTTCTTCTTCCTCTTTGTACATTAACTTAATTATATCTAAAAGGAAAGTCAATGTCCACGTTAAGCATTTTTCTTTCTTGGCCTTAAAGAGTTAGGGACCTCGAGAGAATCCACTTGTCCGCAGGAGGATTTCTCTTCAACAAAAATTGCCGACTCCACTGGGGACTAATCAAAGCTTTTCGTTTTGGTTTTCCTCACAGATCTTGTCTTAGCCTTTGTTCTTTTAGACCTTATTCATCTCGTATGTCTAATTGAATGTGTTGATTGAATCCTTATTCCATCACATACACTGTGTATGTCAAAATTTTACTGAGTTTTTGTTTTTTTGAGCTTTTTTCTAGACTTTAAGACACTAGTGTTCCCCTTCCCATGTTATCAGAGTGCTGGCACTCCTTGTTGGCCTTACACAGAGTGTTATAATGCTCTGGTGTCCCTTACACCAGAGCGCTACCCCTTTTTTGTGCAACACCTTCTAGGGTTTCATTATCTGAAGTTCAATTTTTGTTTTTGACACTTGCTCATAGTCTTATCATCTCAGTACATCCTTGTTTTGGCCTTCAATGCTTTGTCTTCTAAGGATTCATCATCTTTTCTTTGGATTTTTTGATATTTATCCTTACTTTGCAATAACTCTTTGTCCTTGACGATTTAGAGTCAATTTGTCATTTTCTTCTCATTTATTTGATTGAGTGAAAACTTTGTAAGGAGATTCAAAGAACTTTTGTATCATTTCCATTTGATCTTTGAGGTCATCTTGTCTAAACCTTTCTTTCTTTTTGAGTTTTTAGTTTTCTTTCTCTTGTTTGATCGCAACAAGGGTGTCTTTTGGTTTATGTGAAGTTTACTTCCAGATTGCTTAAATCTCACAACTCTTGAAGTCCGATTAGCATAGGAAGCTTTACATCTACTGGTTATCAGTCACATATAAAAAATTTAGCATTACATTGGATTCCTTAGTGAGGACTATTGCATGAGGTCATTAAATCTTGGTGTTTGAAAGTGAAAGGAAAATCCTTCTCCTTCCCTTAAAATAGACATTCATTGAAAGGAAAGACTACTTATCATTTCTTATGCATGTTTTGGGAACTGAGTCATAATATCATCAATATTCACTCTCATACACCTCTGAGTAAACAACAGCCACTGAAATCAATGCTTAACTAAAATTTATTAGACTTTTTACATCTTTGTTATCAAACCTACATTAGTTTAAGGTGTAGGGCTTTGGAATAGGTTGAAAGGATAACTTTCCAAAGCTATCAAACAAACTTAGTATCTTGCAGTAGGGAGAGTGAAATCCAATTGTCATATAGGATTTTTGAGATCCCCCTCTCACACAGGGGTTACGCACGAGGTCGCACTCGGGAGAGCTACAGAGATTATCCCTCCGTGGTTTGATTGATTATAGTAGTCGGATCGTATTATTGGGGTCACTTGAAGGTATACCCACAATGTTGAGTGGAAGCCTTTCAAGTTGATTTCGGGCTAGATACCCTACCCTTATGTCCAAATTGGACTGTCAACTGTACCCTCCTAGGGGTTGACTGGGAATTGGTGACCTTAGTAGCCATAATATTTAGGGTCCCACACAAGGTGACGGTGAAGGGAAGTTTCACTTTACCTGGAACAGACATTGGTCAAAATCACTCGAGCTCCTTGGAGGGTAAATCCATAATTACTGCATGGAAGCTTGCACCAAGGCGTAAGTCCATTAAGCAAGTCGCCAATGTAACTGATCCACCTGCTCTATCCCCGCCTCTTCCTATTTTGATCTCACGATGTTGGATTTCATCACCAACTAGTGGTTTCATTCTAGGAAGGTTTTGTTTGATTGTTTGCTTCACAGATTCATAGCGTGTGTTGGTTGTGTTACTTAGTAGACCTTAGGTCAAGTTAGTGTTAATGGCATCGAATCCCAAGAGTACTAATGGAGGAACCCCTTTTTCGGGGGAACCTTACACCTTTCCTTATTTTGGAAACTTTGGTCCTCCATATATTGCCACACCGAGTCTTCCAGGACTCACCATTGGATTACCAGTTTGGTTGTTCCCCACTCTGGTGATCTCAAATCCTCCCAATGTTTCAAATGCACCTAATACTTTAGATGTCAGTACACCACCCACACATCAACCTCATGTTGACTTTTTTCCTTCTTCACCCATTAAGTCTCCTTCCCTTTCTCCTTCTTCGCCAAGCGAAAGATCTAAGGAAAGTAGCAAGGTTGATCAGAAGAAGAAGAAACGAAAAGAGAAGAAGAAGAAGAGATCGAAAAAGACCAAAGCTCCAACAACATCCGATGTTGGCTCCAAGAAACCAACTATTGTTAATAGTACTAGGCGTGTTGATGAGGTCAACGAGATTAAAATGAAGATTCTGAAACCCAAATTCCCTTGCATCCTTTGTAAGGGTGACCACTTTCTGAGGGATTTCCCCGGTCTTATCAAGGTCTTAGAAATGTGGTCTTCCATGTCATCAGCACCTGCTGGGTATGCTGGTGATGCCCCATCAACTAGCGACATTAAGGTTGGTAAGAAGAAGACAATTGTCAAGTTTCCTTGCATGTTATGCAAAGGTGATCATTACTCTCACCTTTGCCCTCATATGGACGAGGCTTCTTATCTTTTGGAAAATATTCAACTTCCAGCTAGTTATCATAGGTTTTCCCCCAACCCCTCGTTAGCTGATGGATTGTTCAATCCGGTTCCATCCCCGGTCAGTCTGGTTGATCAAGTGGCCAATCTAGTTTCATCCTCTGTTGAACCACTAACCAAAGTAGCTGATCCAATTCCATCATCGATCAGCCCCACTTCTCATCCGAAAAGTGAAACCCAAGTGACTGATCCACTCCCATCATTGTTCAGTCCCACCCTTCATTTGAAGAGTGCCAACATGGTCAATCCCACTCCTCCTCTGACGAGTGCCAAAGTGGTTGCTCCGATCCCTTCATCGGTGAGTCCGATTGATCATGTCGTCAATCTGGTCATGTCCTTAGTTGAACTAGTTGACAAAGTGGTTGATCTGATCCCATATTCGATCGATCCCACTCTCCCGTTAGAGAGTGCAACCCAGGCGGTAGATCGGGTTCCGCCATCGGTTGATCCCACTCCTCCCTTGAGGAGTGACAAAGTGAATGATCGAGTCCCTTCCTCGGTCAGTCCCACCCTTCATTCAAAGAGTGCCAAAGTGGTTGTTCCAGTTACATCATCGGTCAATCCCTCTCTTCCTATGAAGAGTGCCAATATGGTCGATATGACCCCATAATCGGTCGATCCTACTCTCCCTCTAGAGAGTAAACCCGATACTACTCATGTTTTTCTCGTTGATATAGAATCTACCGTGCCGAGGGGCATTCCTCCTTCTCCTACGAAAACCCCTCCAAGTAATGAGACCATATTTTTTGATTGGGGTGCACTAACTGGACCTCGTCTTCCCTCTCACATTCCTTTCTAGATTACAGTATAGGTTTGTGGTCGGGACATTCCTCAAACGCTGATAGATGAAGGTGTGTTTGTTAGTATTTTTTCCTCTATTGCTTGGCATGCTTTGGGTTGTCCTCAGCTTGTGCCAGTTACACAGAATCTGTTAGCTTTTAATAGAAGAACCAATCAACCTTTAGGGACCCTTCCTCAGTTTCCCATAAATTTGGGAGGGAAAACTGTCTTTATTGATGTCATGGTAGTCCGAGACCCCTTGGATTTCTCTTTACTCCTTAGGCAGGATTATGTCTATGTCATGAAAGCTATTGTGTCCACTCTTTTTCGTGTGATATATTTCCCCCACGATGGAATAATTGTGACTATTGATCAACTTTCATTTATCGGTCCTGACTGGATTACCTCCCTAAATGGTTCTTATATGNTTCTCCTACGAAAACCCCTCCAAGTAATGAGACCATCTTTTTTGATTGGGGTGTGCTAACTAGATCTCGTCTTCCCTCTCACATTCCTTTCTAGATTACAGTATAGGTTTGTGGTCGGGACATTCCTCAAACGCTGATAGATGAAGGTGCATCCGTTAGTATTTTTTCCTCTATTGCTTAGCATGCTTTGGGTTGTCCTCAGCTTGTGCCGCTTACACAGAATCTGTTAGCTTTTAATAGAAGAACCAATCAACCTTTAGGGACCCTTCCTCAGTTTCCCATAACTTTGGGAGGGAAAACTGTCTTTATTGATGTCATGGTAGTCCGAGACCCCTTGGATTTCACTTTACTCCTTGGGAAGGATTATGTATATGTCATGAAAGCTATTGTGTCCACTCTTTTTCGTGTGATATCTTTCCCCCACGATGGAATAATTGTGACTATTGATCAACTTTCATTCATCGGTCTTGACTGGATTACCTCCCTAAATGGTTCTTATATGCAGACACTATTGCCCCCACCGCATGTTAATTATGTGGCATTATCTCCCATGACTTCAACTTCAGATGACTTGGATCCGGTAGTTGACATGGTGATCTCTTCGGTAGGGCTATTGGAGCCTGATCTCCTTACCCCTGTCGCAGCCCTCAACATATGTTCCTTCCAGAGCATTCTTCTTCCATCCCGTGAAGATCTCTTGGAAGCCATGACCGAGTTTTGTCCTTTGACATGGTGTCCTTCCAGAGCATTATCCTCTTGGAATCCATGATCAAGAAAAAGCCATGAGCATAGTTTCTCTTCTCTGTGGCAAGCTCGTTAAAAAATGAAACAGAGGCCTTGAGCATAGTTTTCTTCTCTGTAGCAGGCTCGTTAAAAAATGAAACAAAAATCTAGGGATTGAACCCGGAACCTTGAGCATAGTTCTTTTCCTGTGTCAAGCTCGTTAAAAAATGAAACAATCACCTCTCCCTTCAAGTTGAGTCTTTCGCCAGATCTCGTACATGTCGAGTTGAGTCTTTCGTTAGGTCTCATTTTTGAACCTTTATTTCATCCACCTGTATCCTTTTTCTCCATCTAGCACATAAATTGGTGACAACCTCAAAGTCAGTGAATGAATTGAAGCTTCGGGGGCATGTCTCCAGCCTTTGATGATCATTCTGGAGTTAAGCCACTAGCTTTCAAGCTGGGGGCAGAGTACTGATCTTAGTCTTTATTCTTTCTTGTGCTCGTAAAAACATGAGAATGTAACCGAGAAACCTTTTATCTCTTTTTTGAGCTCACATGGATATACGAAGAAGTAACCCCCTGGAGTCTTCTTTAATCTCTTTTCAGAGTCTCTAAATGTGAAAAGATTGTCGAGTGATCTTGCTTCCTTTCCCACTCATTAAAAGGTTTGAAAGGGCATCTTTCGAGTGATAATTTATCTCTTTTTCGGCCTCGCGAGACTAACATTACGAAAAAGGAAAACAATGGAGTCATCTTTAAGTTCTTTTTCAGACTCTCTAAATATGAAAAACCACCGAGTTTACCTTCTCTGGAATCGTTAAACAATCATACATTGAAGGGCCCATATGGAACCGAACCCTTACTTCTTCTAGTTAGTTAAACAAAGGAAGAGGGACTTACCAAAGGTGAGTTATATATTGAGCATGTGTTACCCTCCTTGAGCTCGTTAAATTACAAAGAGGTACTCATCTATCTAGATGGGGGAAAAATTGAAGGAAGCAAGCCAAGAATTTTTTGAGAACATTACCAGTAACTCTTAGAGTTGCCCTTGAACATGGCACTTTATCTTTGTGCACATATTAATCTACTGAAGCTCTGCACTAAACCAATCCTTCGAGTTTTTCTTACTTCTCTAGGTCACCCGACGAAAGTCACAGTATCCATTACATCATTGTGTTTTGGTCCATGTCATGTTTCTGCTGTTGTGCCTCAGTGTTCAAGGATAGTATCCGCCTTGAGAGTCAGCCATCACAAATATATTGTTTCAATACCCGTGTCAGTCCATGTTCATTTGATCTACCAATTTACATCTCTGTTTCAATTTCATGTCGTTGATGGGGGATACATCAAGGCCTTCCTGTGACGAGTCTATTCCTGTCGACTTCAACACATTATTTGGGAACTAGACTTAGAAACCAGTTAGTATCTTGGGACCTGCATGCCTCAATGACGGGCCTCCTTGCATATGACAATGGGTTTATATCATTGACCTCTGATCAGATGATTCTATGAATGTTCGACTTCATCTCCTCTATTCACATTCATTGGACTGTACTAGGGTACCTTGGGAATCATTGACATCAATGGTGATTTCCCTCGTGCTTGTTAACGGTTTACATCATTGACCGATAATCAAGTGGTTTATGCCATGTTTGACATCAGGACATCTATCCACATGGTTATATTTGTACTACATCAGGATTGGTAAGAAGACCTTGGGTTGAGTCATCACTCTTATATGTACTTTTTCCAGGTTGCGAAGGAGTTTCATTTGAACAATGACACATATATTGTTACATAGATCCACTTTGTATTGGTCGTGGCTATGTCTTGTCATCTCATAGATCCACTATGTATTCTTCATGGCTACAATTAGTTCAGGTCATAGGAGTATAGATCCACACTATATCCTCAGTGGCTATACCTTTTATCAATATAATTATGGATCCGAAGTGTATTTTATGGCTTCCATATCTTGCAAGTGTTTATCACCCAAGCATAGGTATGCCTGCCTTGGGTTTGAAACATGCCATAATATGTGTTATATGTTTGTGTGTAGCTTATATAAAGTTCTTTGCATCTATGCCCTTGCTTAAAAAAGTCTACAAAGTACTTCAGTCATCACATCTTCTAACTTCATACTTTGGGGGGCAATCTGTTACACCTCAAAATTACTCACTTCGATAGTGTCGCAAGTGTTGTAAGTGTCACATCTTGTCCGCAAGTGTCGCATCTTGACCGCAAGTGTTATAATTGTTGTTAACATCATACTACCTTCTTTCCTATGTCATACCTCCAATTACATGACAGGGACACTTAGGACACCTCAAAGACTAGTTTTGAAGAGGAGGAATCCGTCTATTAGAAGTACAAGATTTTTCCATTGAAAGAACCACTCAAAAATGGGTTTTGGAGGGGAGCGCTCCCCTATACACTGTCAGGGTGTGCTGACGCTCCCTGGCCTTCTTTGGGGGAGCGTTATAACTCTCTGGTGCCCTTTTTGGTGGAGCGTTACCTTTTCTGGGAGAAATTTGGTTTGTTGAGAAGAATGAGGGAAAGATCTCCTCAATATCTGAAGGTGGTTGGATTCGAATATGATCTCAAGGCATGATCTTAGGGAAGATCCTCAACTGAAGGAGAGAAATCCTCAACTTATCCCAAATATATCTTAAGTGGTTGGGTCTTTCCAAGATTATATAAAGAGGCCTTCTTATGGTGAAAGGGGAGGAAATATTGGAGGTATGAAACCTATGATCTCATAGGCAACATACAATATAGGAAGAGAGATATTGCAATAACATATAACTTATGATCTCATGAGGGAGATGTCATTTGAAGCATCAACATCTTGTATGTGGGTTATTTGAGCAAGGGTATGGACAAGGAGAGCTTGGTGAAGCTGCTGCACTACATCCATGGCTGTAAGTAACACTTTGTTCTCATCAATATAAATTCATGCTTGGTCTGTTTCCTTTGAAGTTTGTTGTGAATATGAACTTGTCTTCTTCATAAGATAGATCTGTATTTGAGATAATATCAATAGAGTAGGAAGTTCATTGTATCTTTGTTTATTCTACAGGACCTATTGAGGAGCTTAGGATTGAAGCTCAACTTGGACTTTGCAAGGACGAACGCCATTAAAAGGTACATACTTTTTTTCTTCCTCTTTGTACATTAACTTAATTATATCTAAAAGGAAAGTCAGTGTCCATGTTAAGCACTTTTCTGTCTTGGCCTTAAAGAGTTAGGGACCTCGAGAGAATCCACTTGTCCGTAGGAGGATTTCTCTTCAACAATAGCATCTTAATCTTTAGCTTCAAGAAGTGTAGAAACTTCCCTCTAGGTCCCTTAAAGAAATACCTCTCTGCTTGACTATATGATTCCACTCTGTCAATAGAGAACTTAGAAATGTACCCTCCAATAGTACTATCAAAACAAAGATCTACTACTTTAGACACAACATTATCAACTCTCTTGATCTTCTTTATTAGCGTCGCTATCCAAACCACAGGTGGTCTAGATCTAATTTCAAACTGTGTGTCTACTAGTCGGGCTAACCACTCGTATAGCTCCTTATGAACTCATGCAAAGAAAATTTTGTGCACATCCGTAAAGATGTACCTCCCCAACCAGTCTTCTGTGCTAATTCTAGGGTTCTTGTTTTGAGCTACGACGAAGTCCCTTTCTTGTTCTTCTATCCAGTTCTAAATTTCTGTCTTTGATGGAAACCACCTTGATATTCCCTCAAAGATATCCCATTCCCAACAACGGAACCATTTGTTGCACAGGATTAGACCCAGGGTTCAACGCTAACAATGCACCAACAAGCCCTAACTACTGGCCCTTTCAGCAACACCTGTGAAGCATATGAAGTCTCACCCTAAGTAGTAATAGGGGGGTTGTAGGACACATGTGTCTACAACCAGAGGAAATGCAAGGTGAATCTAGAACAACAACGCAAAATAACCCAGAGATTCCTTAACAATCTTACACTTGGCTTCACGAAGTTAAATTACACCTTCTATCTTTAATAAGGAAAACAACCATGCAATAACGGTATAAAAGATAGCAAATAACACAACATCAACCACAAAGAACAACAAGATATACGTGGTTCACCCTCTCCCTAGGGCTACATCCACATAACTGTGTTTCTTGATGTATTAGGTGATAACATACAGTTCTATCTGCGCACTTAGCTTCAGATCTATCTCTCTCTTTCTCTCTTTCTCTTCCCTTCCTGCACACTTTGTTGCAGGGTTGATCTTTGCGCCCAACTGAAGATCCATAATATAGACTCAATATTCCTATCAACAACAATGACAACAATAATCATAACCAACAATTAACAACAATGAAAAACCATTCTCAACTCTTCTAGACCTTTATTTATACATTATATGACTCTCAGACAACCTTAGACCAAACTCTATGTGTCAAAACCCTAGATCCAAAACCCTGGGTCCACATGACCCGTGTTTTTAGGGCTTTGCCAGCCTGTCCTTCCTTCTTTTCCATGAGGTGCTCCAAAGTATCCGTTGGTGTCTTCTTCCGCTTGTTGAGTTGTCCACGGTCCACATTCTTTTATTCCTTATCTTCCTTGATCTTCTCTTTCAACAACTTTCTTTTCCTTACTTCATTCCTTATTTTCTACTTCTTTAACCACTTCAACCCTTCCCCAGTTTATGTGCCTTCCGCACAGTTCGTACTTCATCTTTCTTCTTCCTTAATCTTCACTTTCTTCCTTAATACATAACCAAGGACCAACATTCACTATGCTATGTATCTTTCCCCATACTTTGTGGGGGTTTTATGTTGAATAGTATAACACCTTTTCCAACAAATCCAACCTTGGTTGGGGACCATTTTTTACTTATTCAAAGCCGTATTCAAGAACTCTTAGCTTGAAATCATACAATACTTATCAATTTATTAAATTCATGTTTTGACAATTCCTTTTCCTTTTCCCCTATGCTGTGAATTTTTTGATGAAGACATGGTCTTCATGGATACCAAGAGATTCTTATGGATAAAGAGAATTCAAGGAAGGTAATTTTATTGGCTTCCCTAAAATCCAAATTTCTTATCCCATCTTAGAGTAGAAAAGGGGTAAATTTGGACACTTTTCTTGAAGAAATAATTGTTGGCACCAACTTCATAGAGCCTAATTTAAATGTACCTAATTCATTTGTGGCCTTTGATTTTGATGACACGTTATTTCTTGAGGATCTTATCAATATGCCTATTACTATTGAGAGTGATCTTGTTGTCCTAGTTAGGTCATCCATGATATTGGCATATACCTAGGATGTCAACCTATTTTCATCTCAAACTATTTGTTGAGCTAAAGAATTGCAACAATATACACTAAAATCCTTATCTTCACCTTAAATTGTCCACCTAGGGATCATGTAAACCTATGAGGTGTTATGCACTCTATGTGAAACCATAAGGCATTAACTTGCTTACATGTATTCTATGAATGATATGCAACTAACTAAATCTAATCTACACTAAACAATAAAATGATCAAATTTAATAGATTTTCTAATTTAATTCTCATGCACTTGGGCCCATGAATTTCACTCCTATTTCCCATGAAAATATGAAAAAGGAAGATGAAGGTCTAGGGTCGCTACCTCTTAAATGAAGAGTTAATTATTAAATGAGAAGATATATTGAACCAATGATCCTTGTGTTGTTTCTATATTAGTTAATCCTAATTACAATACTCATGATCATGTACTAGATTCATAGGATCCACTTCAAAGTACCGTAAATTGTAAATTAAAAAGAATCCAAGAAATACTTGAAATGAAAGACATGAAATATTTTCTCAAGGAAATACAGGAAATGAAATTACCGTTGGAAATGAAAGTATACAAATTAAAGGAAATAACAAGAAGTAAATGAAGGGAAATGTAGAAGGAAATATATAGCTATTAAG
>JASDQU010509834.1:72427-82980 GCA_032191745.1 Picea mariana | reverse complement strand
CAGATCTCGTACATGTCGAGTTGAGTCTTTCGTTAGGTCTCATTTTTGAACCTTTATTTCATCCACCTGTATCCTTTTTCTCCATCTAGCACATAAATTGGTGACAACCTCAAAGTCAGTGAATGAATTGAAGCTTCGGGGGCATGTCTCCAGCCTTTGATGATCATTCTGGAGTCAAGCCATTAGCTTTCAAGCTGGGGGCAGAGTACTGATCTTAGTCTTTGTTCTTTCTTGTGCTCGTAAAAACATGAGAATGTAACCGAGCAACCTTTTATCTCTTTTTTGGGCTCACATGGATATACGAAAAAGTAACCCCCTGGAGTCTTCTTTAATCTCTTTTCAGACTCTCTAAATGTGAAAAGATTGTCGAGTGATCTTGCTTCCTTTCCCACTCATTAAAAGGTTTGAAAGGGCATCTTTCGAGTGATAATTTATCTCTTTTTCGGCCTCACGAGACTAACATTACGAAAAAGGAAAACAATGGAGTCGTCTTTAAGTTCTTTTTCAGACTCTCTAAATATGAAAAACCACCGAGTTTACCTTCTCTGGAAGTTAAACAATCATACATTGAAGGGCCCGTATGGGACCGAACCCTTACTTCTTCTAGTTAGTTAAACAAAGGAAGAGGTACTTACTAAAGGTGAGTTATATATCGAGCATGTGTTACCCTCCTTGATCTCGTTAAATTACAAAGATGTACTCATCTATCTAGATGGGGAAAAATTGAAGGAAGCAAGCCAAGAATTTTTTGAGAACATTACCAGTAACTCTTAGAGTCGCCCTTGAACATGGCACTTTGTCTTTGTGCACATATTAATCTGCTGAACCTCTGCACTAAACCAATCCTCCGAGTTTTGCTTACTCTTCTGGGTCACCCGACGAAAGTCACAGTATCCATTACATCATCGTGTTTTGGTCCATGTCATGTTTCTGCTGTTGTGCCTCAGTGTTCAAGGGAAGTATCCGCCTTGAGAGTTAGCCATCACAAATATCTTGTTTCAATACTCGTGTCAGTCCATGTTCATTTGATCTACCAATTTACATCTCTGTGTCAATTTCGTGCCGTTGATGAGGGATACATCAAGGCCCTCCTGTGACGAGTCTATTCCTGTTGACTTCAAAACATTATCCGGGAACTAGACTTAGAAACCAATTAGTATCTTGAGACCTGCATGCCTCAATGGCAGGCCTCCTTGCATCCGACAGTGGGTTTACATCATTGACCTCTGATCAGATGATTCCACGAATGTTCGACTTCAGCTTCTCTATTCACATTCGTTGGAATGTACTAGGGTACCTTGGGAATCATTGACATCAATGGTGATTTCCCTCGTGCTTGTTAACGATTTACATCATTGACCGATAATCAAGTGGTTTATGCCATGTTCGACATCAGGACATCTATCCACATGGCTATATTTGTACTACATCGGGATTGGTAAGAAGACCCTGGGTTGAGTCATCACTCTTATATGTACTTTTCCCAGGTTGCGAAAGAGTTTCGTTTGAACAATGACACATATATTGTTACATAGATCCACTTTGTATTGGTTGTGGCTATGTCTTGTCATCTCATAGATCCACTGTGTATTCTTCATGGCTACGATCAGCTCAGGTCATAGGAGTATAGATCCACACTATATCCTCGGTGGCTATACGTTTTATCAATATAATTATTGATCCGAAGTGTATTTTATGGCTTCCATATCTTGCAAGTCTTTATCACCCAAGCATAGGTATGCCTGCCTTGGGTTTGAAACATGTCATAATATTTGTTGGATGTTTGTGTGCAGCTTCTATCAAGTTCTTTGCATCTATTCCCTTGATTAAAAAAGTCTACAAAGTACTTCAGTCATCACATCTTCTAACTTCATACTTTGGGGGGCAATCTGTTACACCTCAAAATTACTCACTTCGATAGTGTCGCAAGTGTTGTAAGTGTCACATCTTGTCCGCAAGTGTCACATCTTGACCACAAGTGTTATAAGTGTTGCTAACATCATACTAACTTATTTCCTATGTCATGCCTCCAACGACATGACAGGGACACTTAGGACACCTCAAAGACTAGTTTTGAAGAGGAGGAATCAATCTATTAGAAGTACAAGCCTTTTTCCATTGAAAGAACCACTCAAAAATGGGTTTTGGAGGGGAGCGCTCCCCTATACACTGTCAGGGTGTGCTGACGCTCCCTGGCCTTCTTTGGGGGAGCGTTATAACTCTCTGGTGCCCTTTTTGTGGGAGCGCTACCTTTTCTGGGAGAAATTTGGTTTGTTGAGAAGAATGAGGGAAAGATCTCCTCAATATCTGAAGGTGGTTGGATTCGAATATGATATCAAGGCATGATCTTAGGGAAGATCCTCAACTGAAGGAGAGAAATCCTCAACTTATCCCAAATATCTCTCAATTGGTTGGGTCTTTCCAAGCTTATATAAATAGGCCTTCTCATGGTGAAAGGGGATGAAAGATTGGAGGTATGAAACCTATGATCTCATAGGCAACATGCAGTACAAGAAGAGAGATATTGCAATAACATATAACTTATGATCTCATGAGGGAGATGTCATTTGAAGCATCAAAATATTGTATGTGGGTTATTTGAGAAAGGGTATGGACAAGGAGAGATTGGTGAAGCTGTTGCACTACATCCATGGCTGTAAGTAACACTTTGTTCTCATCAATATAAATTCATGCTTGGTCTGTTTCCTTTGAAGTTTGTTGTGAATATGAACTTGTCTTCTTCATAAGATAGATCTGTATTTGAGATAAATCTCAATAGAGTAGGAAGTTCATTGTATCTTTGTTTATTCTACAGGACCTATTGAGGAGCTTAGGATTGAAGCTCAACTTGGACTTTGCAAGGACGAACACCATTAAAAGGTACATACTTTTCTTCTTCCTCTTTGTACATTAACTTAATTAGATCTAAAAGGAAAGTCAGTGTCCATGTTAAGCACTTTTCTGTCTTGGACTTAAAGAGTTAGGGACCTCGAGAGAATCCACTTGTCCGTAGGAGGATTTCTCTTCAACAATAACATCTTAATCTTTAGCTTCAAGAAGTGTAGAAACTTCCCTCTAGGTTCCTTAAAGAAATACCTCTCTGCTTGACTATATGATTCCACTCTGTCAATAGAGAACTCAGAAATGTACCCTCCAATAGTACTATCAAAACAAAGATCTACTACTTTAGACACAACATTATCAACTCTCTTGATCTTCTTGATCAACGTCGCTATCCAAACCACAGGTGGTCTAGATCTGATTTCAAGCTGCGTGTCTGCTAGTCGGGCTAACCACTTGTATAGCTCCTTATGAACTCATGCAAAGAAAATTTTGTGCACATCTGTAAAGATGTACCTCCCCAACCAGTCTTCTGTGCTAATTCTAGGGTTCTTGTTTTGAGCTACGACGAAGTCCCTTTCTTGTTCTTCTATCCAGTTCTAAATTTCTGTCTTTGATGGAAACCACCTTGATATTCCCTCAAAGATATCCCATTCCCATCAACGGAACCATTTTTTTGCACAGGATTAGACCCAGGGTTCAACACTAACAATGCACCAACAAGCCCTAACTACTGGCCCTTTCAGCAACACCTGCGAATCATATGAAGTCTCACCTGAAGTAGTGATAGGGGGGTTGCAGGACACATGTGTCTACAACCAGAGGAAATGCAAGGTGAATCTAGAACAACAACGCAAAATAACCCAGAGATTCCTTAACAGTCTTACACTTGGCTTCACGAAGTTAAATTACACCTTCTATCTTTAATAAGGAAAACAACCATGCAATAACAATATAACAGATAGCAAATAACACAGCATCAACCACAAAGAACAACAAGATATACGTGGTTCACCCTCTCCCTAGGGCTACATCCACATAACTGTGTTTCTTGATGTATTAGGTGATAATATACAGTTCTATCTGCGCACTTAGCTTCAGATCTATCTCTCTCTTTCTCTCTTTCTCTTCCCTTCCTGCACACTCTACTGCAGGGTTGATCTTTGCGCCCAACTGAATATCCAGAATATAGACTCAATATTCCTATCAACAACAACAACAACAATAATCATAACCAACAATTAACAATAATGAACAACCATTCTCAACTCTTCTAGACCTTTATTTATACATTACATGACTCTCAGACAACCTTAGACCGAACTCTATGTGTCAAAACCCTAGATCCAAAACCCTGGGTCGACATGACCCGTGTTTTTAGGGCTTTCCCAGCCTTTCCTTCCTTCTTTTCCATGAGGTGCTCCAAAGTATCCGTTGGTGTCTTCTTCCGCTTGTTGAGTTGTCCACGGTCCATATTCTTTTATTCCTTATTTTCCTTGATCTTCTCTTTCAACAACTTTCTTTTCCTTACTTCATTCCTTATTTTCTACTTCTTTAACCACTTCGACCCTTCCTCAGTTTATGTGCCTTCCGCATAGTTCGTACTTCACCTTTCTTCTTCCTTAATCTTCACTTTCTTCCTTAATACATAACCAAGGACCAACATTCACTATGCTATGTATCTTTCCCCATACTTTGTGGGGGTTTTATGTTGAATAGTATAACACCTTTTCCAACAAATCCAACCTTGGTTGGGGACCATTTTTTACTTATTCAAAGCCGTATTCAAGAACTCTTAGCTTGAAATCATACAATACTTATCAATTTATTAAATTTATGTTTTGACAATTCCTTTTCCTTTTCCCCTATGTTGTGAATTTTTTGATGAAGACATGGTCTTCATGGATACCAAGAGATTCTTATGGATAAATAGAATTCAAGGAAGGAAATGTTATTGGCTTCCCTAAAATCCAAATTTGTTATCCCATCTTAGAGTAGAAAGGGGTAAATTTGGACACTTTTCTTGAAGAAATAATTGCTGGCACCAACTTCATCGAGCCTAATTTAAATGTACTTGATTCATTTGTGGCCTTTGATTTTGATGACACCTTATTTCTTGAGGATCTTATCAATATGCCTGTTACTATTGAGAGTGATCTTGTTGTCCTAGTCAACTCATCCACGATATTGGCATATACCTAGGATGTCAACCTATTTCATCTCAAACTATTTGTTGAGCTAAAGAATTGCAACAATATACACTAAAATCCTTAGCTTCACCTTAAATTGTCCACCTAGGGATCATATAAACCTATGAGGTGTTATGCACTCTATGTGAAACCACAAGGCATTAACTTGCTTACATGTATTCTATGAATGATATGCAACTAACTAAATCTAATCTACACTAAACAATAAAATGATCAAATTTAATATTTTTTCTAATTTAATTCTCATGCACTTGGGCCCATGAATTTCACTCCTATTTCCCATGAAAATATGAAAAAGGAAGATGAAGGTCTAGGGTCACTACGTCTTAAATGAAGAGTTAATTATTAAATGAGAAGATATATTGAACCAATGATCCTTGTGTTGTTTCTATATTAGTTAATCCTATTTACAATACTCATGATCATGTACTAGATTCATAGGATCCACTTCAAAGTACCGTAAATTGTAAATTAAAAGGAATCCAAGAAATACTTGAAATGAAAGACATGAAATATTTTCTCAAGGAAATACAGGAAATGAAATTACCGTTGGAAATGAAAGTATACAAATTAAAGGAAATAACAATAAGTAAATGAAGGGAAATGTAGAAGGAAATATATAGCTATTAAGAGAAAATAAAATAAAAACAATTTAATATATGGGTAAAGGTGATTCAACCAACATTGTAGCTTTAGAGAAGACCCTTAATTTAAAGTAAGAATGGAGTGGAATCCCTGAAAAGAAACACTAATTACATCAAGAATATGAGAACTAAAAAATCTATATTAAGAGGAAATTTCAAAATACAATAGTCTTATATAAATAAAATGATATATAACTTGTTATAGCTAACATATGTGAGATCCCACACCCTCTTTAAATACGAAAATGACCTTGGATTCCCCATGGTGAATTCTAGAAAACCCATTGCTCAAAAAATGGTTTCCAATAATACTAGAAGTCGTCTCATGCATTTAGAGCCCTCCCAAGTCATGGATGACTTGTGGACCTCTTAATCAGTTGGAAAATCATGCCACTCCATATCAATCTACATTTAGATATATTGATTAAGGTTGGTTTTAATTGATGTCAAACCTTGAAGAAATCCCTGTAGCACAAAGGTTTGGGTAATGGACCCAAGTTTGTTTGATGTAAAGATGATTCATTATTGTCTTGTCATGGTTGATAAGAAGTACAAATAGATGAACTCCAAAGTGGTCCCTTTATGGTGAAATCCCTCACGGGAAGACACTTTGCGGATTGAGTTATCCTAGAAGCATGGTTAGAGAACCCATGCTTAGTTTTGGAATAATGAGATAAAGGTAAGTGAATTTGTCAGTGAAACTATCCTAGATCGATAGTGCTTGTCATGCCATTTCCGATGGTATGTGGAATGCCACATAACTCCTCATGGTTAGAGAGTTATGGCCATATGAAGTTGAAGAACCCTCATGAGTCATATAGAAGCCCCCAAAAGTCATGTGTTTGCAAAAGAAATTATTTAAATAATAAAGTAAATGGAGAACTCCCTAAAATAAGGAATGTGTAATGCTACATGAAAGTACAAATAAGAGGAAATTCTCTCTCATTTAATCACACTTGAATATCATTGAATATCTATTTTTGTGAAAGGTTATTTGGGAAGGTATTATTGATAGAGAAAATTTGCAGCAAAAAACGTGCGGCAGGAAAAGTGTGGCAGAAAAAGTGCGGTAGAAAAATTGTGGCAGAAAAAGTGCGACAGGAAAAGTGCGGCAAAAAAAGTGCGACAGAAAAATCATGGAAGAAAAAGTGTGGCAGAAAAATTGTGGCAAAAAAATCATGGCAGAAAAAGTGCGGCATAAAAATCGCGGAAGCAACATGGTTGGGGTGTATTTATGAGAGATAAACGTGCGGTAGGAAAAGTGCGGCAGAAAAAGTGCGGTAGGAAAATTGTGGTAGAAAAAGTGCGACAGGAAAAGTGCGGCAAAAAAAGTGCAATAGAAAAATCATGGAAGAAAAAGTGCGGCAGAAAAATTGTGGCAAAAAAATCATGGCAAAAAAAGTGCGGCATAAAAATCACGGAAGCAACATGGTTGGGGTGTATTTATGAGAGATATGGCACATCTTGTTTGAGGTATGTTTTGTGAGCTAGGATTTAGCTCTTGAGATGGTATTGGATGTTCAATACTACTGCATATATCAAATTTGTTGAGGGATATAGTTGGTATTTTGTTGTTGGTATTTGGCATATGGGTATTGGTCTTTTGGTTGTGATGTGTTGTTGAAGTTGTTGGTTTAGCTTGAGGCTACATAATAGTGAGGTTGTGGCACATGGTTTGATGTAAGGGTTTATGGTATCTGGTTTATGGATAGAGTGATAAAGTTTTAGATAAATTTTGATGGTTATATTGGTATAGAGGTAAGATTCTTTTGATTTGTTTTAATTGTGATGGTATTGGTCATTTTGCTAAAAAATTTCCTCATAAGAAAAAGAGAAATAATGAAGTTTACTCAAATAGAGAAAAAACATATAAAGGAAAAAGAACCACAAAGAAAGTTTTCAAGAAAAGATTATGCACCAAAGAAGACATCTCATCATCAGATGAAGATGAAGTCAGTGACAGTGAGACATAAAGAGTTCTATGCATGGCAGTAGAATACTCTGATAAAGTAAACTCTGAAGAAGAATATGAAGAAGCCGAAGAAGAATATGGAGAGGCAAAAGTTGACTACCGAGAAGAATTGATGTGTGCCATAGAAGTTATCAGAAGAGAAAAGAAGAAAAATAAGAAACTACAAGCGAAACTAGATAAGAAAGAAGACACTCAAGAACTAGAACAAATGATCACAAATTTGAAGGTTCAAATAGAAGAAGATAAAAGAATTGAAGAAACACTCAAAGAACAACTAGAAGAAAAAGGTAGAATCATTGGAAATTTGGAAGCAAAGATTGTTACATTAATAAAGGATCTTCAAAAGAAAAATATGCAGAACAACTCAAAATTTTTGGATGACATTATAAGCAGTCAAAAAACTCATCATGACAAGTCTGGACTTGGATACAATTAGATAGAAAATGGATCAATCTCCAAAACAATAGATAAAGAAACATATCCAAAAATCTATGCATAAACAATCAAAGGGGATAGGAAGATCTACAAGAAAGATTACAGGGACACTCCTCCACCGAGAAGATTCAGATTTCAGAATCACCAACCGACAGATAGGCCTTAGGAAGAATAAAAATTCATAAGAGTACCGCATTTAAGAAGATCTTCAACTCCCAGAAACATAAACAACTTTGAAAGTCATACACAAAAGGGTTATCCAATAAGGCCTAGTGAAACACAGAGAAGAAGTTACAACAAGTTTGAATCCTTGAGCATTGAAGTGGAATGTTACAAATGTAACAACTTTGGACACATGGCCAAATATTGTAGAATGATAGTCCCTCCTAGAGAACCACAACATAATAACAACAGTCATAGACAGGAACCTCAAAAAAGGACATGGATAAGAAAGCATAATCAACATAACAATGAAGAATGAACACTTGCTCTACAATCTAAGAAGAAGAAACGTGGTTGGTATGTTGACAATGGCTGTTCAAAACACATGATAGGTGATAGAGACAAGTTTCTTACTTTAAGAAAGGAAAGAGATGGATCAGTTTCCTTCGGAAATGATGATTCAACTAAAATCATTGGAAAAAGGCACAGTCAGAATTGGGAACAAGAATACAAAGGAAGAAAATGTTCTACTAGTAGAAGATATGAAACATAATCTTCTAAGTGTGAGTCAAATGTGTGACCAAGGTCATAAGTTACTTTCATTCACAAATGTGCGAGATAAGAAAATAAGGTTTAGGAAAATTGATTTCTACAACTGCGAGAACTTCAAGGAACATATATGTGTTAAGTGAAATTGGAAATGAAAAATGTTGTCTAGGAAAGGAAGATGAAATTTGGTTGTGGCACAGAAGAATGGGTCACATACATTTTGATAACCTTGCCAAAGTTAGCAAAAGAGAAGCAGTCAGAGAAATGCCCTAGATCACGAAACCAACCAACACTTTACGCAAGCATTGTCAACAAGGAAAGAAAACAAAGACCAAATTCAAATCAAAGGAATATTCAACGACAAGACCACTAGAAATTGTGCATACTGATCTAGTTGGACCAACTAAAACAAAGGGTTTAAAAGGTGAGAAATACTTTATGTTATTAGTTGATGATTATACAAGAATGACTGCAGTTTTCTTTCTCAAGAATAAGTCATAAGCTTTTGAAAACTTCAAGATCTACAAGAAAATGGTTGAAAATGAAATGGATTCAAAAATCAAATTCTTGAGATCTGATAATGGAGGAGAGTTCACTTCAAAGGAATTTATGGACTACTACAACAATCATGGAATAAAAAGGCAATTCTTCATTGCGAGGACACCTCAACAGAATGGAGTTGTTGAAAGAAAGAACAAGATAGTACAGGAAATGGATCGAACAATGCTAATGGATTCAAAACTGAAATATATTTTTTGGACACAGGAAGTGCATACAACAATTCACATTCAAAACAGAGTAATTCTCAGAAACAACAATGAAAAAACTCCCTGCGAGTTATGGAAAGGAAGACCAACAAATGTGAAGCACTTCAGAGTTTTTGGGAGCAAATGCTACATCAAAAGAGAAAATGGAAGAATGGGAAAGTTTGAATCTCGTGTGGACAAAGGAGTACTTGTTGGTTACTCAAGTACAAGGAAAACATACAAGTGTTACAAACTGAGATTGAAAAAAGTTGTGGAAAGATTCAACGTAACAATTGTTGAAACATGTAGACAAGAATTAAAGAAAGAATAAAATGCATCAATGGAACAACTTTACGAAGAAGAAGCAGAAGATGAAAAGGAAGTAGAATAGGAAGATGAAGAAGATCCTACAGAAGAAGAAGAGAAAGTTCAACAAGTGCCTCCAAAGATACCTAGCAGATGAGTACAAAAGAATCATCCTTCAGATTAGATTATCATAAACAAAGATGCAGGAGTTGAGACTAGAAGAAGAATCTGTTCACCGGAACAAATGCACCTAGCACACTCATCTATGATTGAACCAACATGTTTTGAAGAGGCCAGCAAGGATGAATTTTTGAATAAGGCCATGGATGAAGAATTGGATCAAATAGAGAAAAATGATACTTGGGAATTGGTTACAAGACCGAAGGATAAGAATGTGATCAACATAAAGTGGGTATATAGGAATAAATTGAATGAAGATGGTCAGGTTACAAGGAACAAATCTAGATTGGTATGTAAAGGATATGCACAGGTTGAAGGAATCGAATTTGAAGAGGCATTTTCCCCAGTTTCCAGAATGGAAGCAATCCGATTGCTTTTATCTTATGCATGCTCCAAAAATATTAAAGTGTATTAGATGGACGTAAGATTGGATTTTCTGAATGGGGAACTTGAAGAATAATTCTACATTGAACAACCAGAAGGATTTCAGTTGTCAAAGAATGTAGAT
>JASDQU010509833.1:56578-67872 GCA_032191745.1 Picea mariana | reverse complement strand
TAATCTTCCCACTTAGATGGTTTATCCATCACATACATTCTCATCATGTCTTCAATTATTCGATTGACCCTCTTTATTTTCCCATATGTCTAGGGATGATATGTTGTGCTAAAGTTTATATTTGTGCCAGATCCTTTAAACAATCCCCTCCAAAAATTGGAGGTAAACTTTGTATCTTTGGTTGTGATGATTGTCCTAGGTATCCCATGCAACCTAGCAATTTCCTTCATGAAAATTTATGCAATATTAGTTGTTGTATGTGTTGTCTTCACAGGCACAAAATGAGCATCCTTTGTTAATTTGTCAACCACCACCATGATTGAATCATGTTGCTTATTCGTTCTGGGTAATCTTGTGATGAAATCCAAGGTGATCACTTCCCATTTCTTCTCTGGGATTGGCAATGGCTGCAGCAAACCCGTTGGGTGCCTGTGCTCAGCCTTCACCTTCTGACATTCCATACATTGAGCGATGTAATCAACAACATTCTTCTTCATTCCTAGCCAAAAGAACTGGCTTCTTACTGCTGTAATTGTTTTTTGGTAACCAGGATGTCCAGCATAAGGAACATCATGCATTTCCTTTAGTACCAAATTCCTCAGTTCTCCGGAACTAGGAACATAGATTCTATTTTTATGCACGAGTAATATGTCTTCCTTTATCTCATACTCCTTTATTTTTTGTTGTACATCTCCTTGCTGTAAATTTTCCTTTACCTGTACGTAATGTTGATCTGCAACAAGACCATCTAAAATTATACTCTTCAATTCTGACTGATGCATACTAACAATAGTAGAATGCATGAGATTCACTCTTCTACTAAGTGCATCGGCAACTTTATTCTCCTTTCCATTGATATGCTTGATATCGAAGTCATATTCACTTAAAAATTCCAGCCATCTTGTTTGCCTGGAATTCAAGGTCGGTTGTTCAAAAAGATACTTCATGCCAATTTGGTCTGTCCTTAATACGGATTTCTTCCCCATGAGATAATGCCTCCATATCCTTAAGGCATGAACAGTGGCAGCAAGTTCCAAGTCGTGGGTGGCATAGTTCCTCTCATGTTCCTTAATATTTCTAGACTCATATCCCATGACATGTCCATTTTGCGTGAGGACTCCCCCAAGTCCTTCCTTACATGCGTCTGTACATACCGCAAAAATTTCATTTGGGTCAGGGTAAAATCATGAAGCTGGGTAACACTTTTGCTTGTTTTATGACAAAAAAAAATGTATTTTCACAAGTTATTCAACTTCCGGCATACAAAAGTATTTTTTTTATTTAGAGTTTCACTTTACAGTAAAAACAAAACTTGTAAATAATTTTTTTATCTTTCCAATGACTATTTTTCAATTTTTTTTATCAAGATTTGACATGTCAATTTGACAATTGTTTAACAGTATGTTCGTTAAACATGAAATGAATGATAATGAGTTATTGTTTTCCACAACAATGTATCTATTATTAAACTTATGTTTTTAAGAAATGAAATATACTACAACAATCTACAAAGACTCTATTTTATTATGACTATAATTTTGAATCTAATGGATGAATATTATAATTTCTAGAATTTTTTTAAGTTGACCAAGTTGAAAACGTTGCATATTTTAAACACGTGTTTTTCTACACCTTGTATCTATCTTAATTTTTACTTAAAAGTAAAATCTAAAAATACCCTTTTGACGAGAACATTTTAACAATTATGAATATAATTTTTCCATAATTTTCCGTTGTGTTATATTAGAGATATGGTTTTTTCATTTCGCCGAACCATAATCTCACCTAAAAATATTATGCAGTGATTTTTTTATAAAATTAAATAAAATTAGATAAAAACAATGAAAATGAAAACAAATTATACCCAATGAAAGTAGATTCAATTTTTAAAATGTTGGTATCAATTCTCAAACTAAATTCTGAGTATTTGTAGGAGTCCGCTACCTCCAAAGATGAAGTAAGATGGAGAGTGTTTGCAGTTTCCTGCAAACACTCTCATTTAAGGTTTTCGGCCGAAATATTCTTTCGGCCAAAATCTAGTTTTTAACGGAATCCGTTAAAAATAAATGTTTCGGCCGAAAAGTATTTCGGTCGAAATATGATTACCATGGGAAAAAAATTCATCCAAAAAACATTGTACATGAATTTTGAGGGCACTGTTAAATTTGATGTGAAAATTTTCGGTCGAAAAAAGGTTTCGGCCGAAAAAAATCCTTTTTGGCCGAAAAATTGCCGCTAGAAATTTTGGAAACCTGATTGTCACGAAAGTGTTACCCAGCTTCACGATTTTACCCGTCAGCAATCTTTAACACAGGTGCACTAGTAAGTAATTCCTTCAACAGATTAAAATTCTTTTCACACTTGAGTGTCCATTCAAATTTAGTTCCCTTATTTTGCAAAGAAGTGATGGGATGAACAATCTTAGAGAACCCTACTATGAACCTTCTATAGTAGCCAGCTAATCCCATAAAAGATCTGATGTCTAACACATTTCTGGGTGTTGGCCATCCTATAATGGCTTCGATCTTATTTGTATCTACTACTATGCCCTTCTCTGAAATAATGTGTCCCAAGTAATGGATCTTCTTTTGATAAAAAGACCGCTTACTCAACTTGGCATACAACTGATGTTCTCTCAGTACTTTCAATACTAGTCTTAAGTGATGTTCATGCTCCTCTTCAGACTTAGAATAGATATGTATGTCATCCAGGAATACTATGACAAACTTATCCAAATAATTTTTGAATATTCCATTCATTAAGCACATGAAGATAGTTGGTGCATTGGTCAGTCCAAATGGCACCACTGCAAATTCATAATTCCCATACCTGGCCATAAAGTTTGTCTTATGAATGTCTTCTTCCTTGATCCTTACCTGATGGTATCCTGCCCTAGGTCAATCTTTGAAAATATCTTTGCTCCTCTTAGCTGATCAAATAGGTCATCAATTCGGGGTATAGGATACTTGTTCTTTATAGTATACTTGTTCACTTGTCGAAAGTCAACACACATCCTCAAGGTTCCATCTTTCTTTTTGACAAAAAGTATTGGTGCTCCCCAAGGTGAAACACTTTGACGCATGTACCCTTTCTTCAATATTTCCTCCAACTGCATTTGTAATTCTTTTAATTCTGGTGTGCCCATTCAGAAAGGTGTTTTTGACACCAGGGCAGCTCCTCAAACTAAATCAATTGAGAAATCTATCTCCCTTCTTGGTGGCAATCTGGTTTTTTCTTGGAATACATCTTCAAATTCTTGTAGTACTGAGAAATCTTCGGGGCTTGGCCCCTTTGTATTTTCTGTCTCTTCCACATGAGCTACATACAATTGACATCCTTTCCTAAAACATATTTTTAGTTGTAAGGATGAAATATCCCTTATAGAGATGGGTCTTGGAAATCCTTTCACAGTGCTCTGCTTTTCATTTCCATCAAGACATGTAAATGTCTTGTTACGAAAATCTAGGATAGCATGATGTTTTTCCAACCAATCCATTCCAATCATAATATCATAAGACCCCAATGGTATGATATTTATATCAATACTAGTATTCATGCCATTAAGACTTATGGAACAACTTCTGACCATATCATGGATTCTTCTTTTGGTTCCAGTGGCTAAATGAACCAAACTTTCTTTTCCAATTTTACTTTTCTCCAAATGTAGTCTATCCACTATCTTAGGATCAATGTAACAATGAATTGCTATTGAATCAATCAAAATAGTAACAGGCTGATTTTTTTTTATCTTACCTTCCACCTCGATCATATTGGACTGATACTCTTCTTGTCGATCATTTAAAGCTGCATAGATTATTCCCATATATTTGATTGTTGTATCCTCTTGGATGTTGTGCACAGTCTTCACTTTGTTCTTTCCATGTGGGAAATCCTTGTACAAGTGATCTTCCTTGCATCCCTAGCATTGGATTGGTGGTCTTCCCCTTTTTCCCAAGGAATCTTCCTTCTTGGAATCCCCCTTAGAATACTAATCTTAATGATTTCTATTAGGCTCATTCCTATTGAAGGGGGGTTTGAATCCTTTCCTCCTCTGATTGGACTTCTCATTCTTTTTTTCCTTCAAATATTTTTGCAGGGATTCTCTTCCCTGGCCTTGCTCATATAGGTATTTATCCTTCCTGATGGCCTCGGTCAAGGTCTTGGGCTCATCATACTTGATATTTTCCTTATAAAAGGTTGGCAATCCACATAGAAATCTATGTATTTTCACTTTCTCATCACCAATGAACCTGGAATATTTTAACAATCCCAAGAAATTCTTCTCATACTCTGCCATAATCATCCTTCCCAACCTGTGTTCAAAGAACTTTTGCATTTTCTTTTCATAGAAATGCTCTGAGAGGTACTCCTTCTGGAATTACTTCTTGAACTTCTTCCAGGTGATCCTACTTTCATTAACATGTTCCACTTGCTTCAGTTGGTCCCACCACATTGCAACTTTCCAGTGTAAATGGTAGGTGTCA
Source organism: Picea mariana (assembly GCA_032191745.1). Taxonomy (NCBI): domain Eukaryota; kingdom Viridiplantae; phylum Streptophyta; class Pinopsida; order Pinales; family Pinaceae; genus Picea; species Picea mariana. The sequence continues at coordinate 63,388 of JASDQU010509833.1, read as the reverse complement.
ATCTTGGCTTCCAGGTTCAAGGAATAGTTATGCAACTGAAAATATCTCCCGAGCCCAAAAAACCATGCTTCAGCATCATCTTCCCTTTCTCTTTCACCATCAAAGGAAGGTGGCTTAAGCTTCCTTAGCTCTCCTTGAAAATTATATACCTCTTGTTTCCTTCTTTGGTGTCTAACAGGAGACACCTATGGAGTTCTTACGAGATCTTCCAATGCATAAAAATTTCTTTTTGAATAAGGAGGTGAGCGGTGTCCATGATCTCTACTAGCACTTATGGAATAACCAGCTCTTCCACAATCATCCCTTCTTTCATGGCACCTACCTTCTTCCTCTTGTCTTGACTTTGATCCCTTCTTCGTTTGTATTTGCAACTGATTTAAGCTCTATCACACTCGAGCATTTATCTGAATTTTCTCTCTCATCAGTCTCTTGTTTTCTGCCTTGTAGCTTTGCACTTCCATCTTCATGAATCTTACCGTTTCTATTAATGTTTCTTGCTCTCCTTTTCCCTTGCATCCATTGGACTCTGTCTCTGCATTACCAACTCTAGTATTCTGGCCTTTGACCTCCTTATCATGACTAAAGTCTCCCTCACCTTCTTCCATTTCCTCAATACGCATCCTGAGCTGATGTGCTTAAGCCCCTTAATTCTACAAAATGTGCAAGCAACCATTTTGTTAGAATTACGCATATGATAAACAAAATTGTCAACAATGCTACAGTTCCCTTTTCTTCTTAATGCAGACCCCCCCTTCTCTCCTAAGGGCTTTGTAACCTCCCAGTTGAGGATATTCAATCCCTGACCTGAATTGGCTCTATGAAACCTTGATGGTTTCGTTCTATATCTAAACACAAGCCCTTCCGGCTTTCTAGCACATGCTTGATGGCCCTCGTCTACTTCAGACGATTTGACGGTCAATGTTTACTTCAGGTCCTTACCCAGAATCCATAGCCTCATGCCACCTTTTCTCCCGATCTGACAGTTCAGGTCTACCTCGGACGATTCGATGGTTGTCGTTTACTTTGGGTCCTTACCCGAAATCCATAGCTTCACACCACATGTTCTCTTGATTTGATGGTTTAGGTCTACTTCAGACGATCTGACGGTTGACGTTTACTTAGGGTCCTTACCCAGAATCCATAGCTTCAGGCCACATGTTCTCCTAATTTGACAGTTCAAGTCTACTTTGAACGATCCGATGGTCGACATTTACTTCGGGTCTCTGGCTCTCTGGGTCTCCGACTCTCTGGGTTTTGGGAGTTTCAACTCTAAACTGAAAATTCTCAGAGTAATTTCTCCAGATTCCACGATCCATCGCCACGTAGTGAAATATTGTAAGAGGACACGTGGCCCAATCAGAAGAGTGACACGTGTCATGTCCTAACTGACATTTCAATAATCTGCATGCTCAAAACTTACTGACACGTGGCGCACATCACATGTGTCCACATCATCCCTGGTGATGTCTGCAAGCCACGTCACTTCAGAAATTTTGGGGTCCACATCACCTCCTAGTGACATCATCGTACCTCACCACTTCGGCTCTTCGAGCTCTCAAGAATTCGGGAGTTTCCAAAATAACACCCTTCCAATTCTCCCGAACTCTGATTTCCCAAACAAGCCAAACTATCGCCATGTGTCTCCCTTATCGGATGATCCATAACAACTCCGAACTTAGGGACTTCAGGAATCTCAACCCTTAACTCTTTATGAAAATTATTTTATCTGAGGCTCGCGATCTACTGATGCATGTCTCCCGCAGATCGACGACTACGATTTCTTCGAGTCTTCGAACTTCTTAGAACTCAACTCTCAATCTTCGCTTTCCCCCAAAGTGCATGGATTTCTGTCGCGTGTCCTTTTAGATAGGACAGTTGTGATTCACTTCAGATCTCTAGGGTCTAGAAATATCAATTCTCAACTTCTCCTCGCTCGCCTTTTCCCGGAGTGCTTTCACCTGGAGCACACGATCGGTTGACGCGTGTCCTCCTATAGATCGACGGTCTCTAGCTACTTCTTCTCTTTGAAGGTTCATCGCTCAAGTATTAACATGTCACATCACTACATGCCTTTCAATTTGCAGGGGCATGCATCGGCGATTTGGAGTAACCTGCTTTTATCCCCACAATTCTCCTGACGTTGACATGTAACCCCTCGATGAAACCATGGTTTGGATTGTGGGATTGCCTTGATGAATTATCTCCCATGAAACTTGGTTCCCCACAATGCCTGTTGTCCGTTGATCTCTCTCTCCAATGGGATCTGACGGTTGTGACCTTAACCCTTGCTTCCTTTTCATCATACGACCTCTATTCACCTGTCCTCTGATCCAATGATCTCGGATCTCTCCTGATCCTATAGTGGTGATCGCTCCTGAATTCGAAGGGGATGGTCACAATCCTTCGAACCTCTTACAATGGGTCTCTGATGATCTAACTCCTGTGTAGATTCTGCAACGCCATTCCTTTTGATCTTTTCATCTTCATGGTTAGAGTTCGATATCGACCATGATACTCTGACCAACATACCCTGGCCATACCAACTCGGTGTTTCAACCAGAAGTTATGATACCAATTTGTAACATCCCTAGCCACCCATAGGCTAGGGTGTGATACCTTCAAGCACACCCTTGGACTTTGTACTCTTACCGGTACCTTCTTTATTTAATAAGGATGCATAAGATAAAAGGTTTAACGACATGCAAAACAATATCCAACAAGCATGCATAATCTAAGATTTATTTAAACGATAATTAAAATACATAGCGGAATACATTCATACACAGAAAATAATATCACAACAGAGAGCACTTATCTTTATAAAAAGGTGACACCAGTTGGCTGCAGACCAAGGACGTTCCACCCAACTGTAGACATTACTGCTCTAAATCTCAAGAGCAGTGTCACCCCCGAGCCAGGGCTATGAATCCACAAGGATGGTTCCATATTGTTACTTGGGTTCCCAAACCAGTCAACTCTCAAGCTCTCATAGGTTTCCCGGCACCCACAACAATCCAAGTACCCATATCTCTTCTACCTAGCCTGTACCACCAAAGAGAATGGACCTCCATCCTTCTTTGCCATGCAGTCCCTCAGGCAGTCCTTCTCCTTCCAGGGCTCCAGCATAGCTATTCTAGAATCTCAATGCTAGAACTCTCAAGACTCGCAGCTATGAGAAAAACAGGGCACATGCCAACGCATCTCATACATGTAGGCCTCAAGTCATGTTTGGATTGCACCAACAACCATTACAACCAACTATCTCATGTCTAATCTTCAACAGTTCCTTTTGCTTTACCAAACCAAGACGCAGGTGAGGATGGATCAATGAATGGGTAAGTGGGTGCATGAAAGTGCATGAGGGAAAGAATGGTATGAATGCAGAAGTGAAGGAGCGATCAAGCCAACGACCAACCCCACAATCAGACCAGGGATGGATTTAATTATTTTTTTGTGGGGAAACAAGAACCTCTTGGCCTTCACCAAGAAGCTCACGTAACTGATCCCCTCCCTTAAACAAAAAGGGTAATTAATATAGGAAATAAACATGTATCCGCTCAAGCCCCCTCTCTTGTGGAATCATAGCCCTATATAACTCTAGTCCTTGTTCATCTAGCAGCCAACGATGTAGTTATTAATAATAATGACCAAAAACATTACATGTCTTGGGCATACTGGCCCTTTAATAATTGTTTGAGCACTCATGCCTCTCAGCATTGTAACAATACATTATTTAAAATGGGGGTCTGAAACCCGGGGTGTTACACTTATCTTCAACCACACCTTGTAACCCTGAAGGCACTGAATCCTCTCATTCCACATCCTCTCCTTCCAACCACTTTCAGTGGGAGCTACATCTTCCCAGAGTGGAGGTGAACAAATTTGATCGCTCAAATTCCATAGGCTAGGTCACTCAAATGGAACATCATTTCTCTTTGCACGACATTACTAATGAGTTTGCCAAACTTCGGTATGGTGTTCTCCATCTAGATCCTAAATGCTGGAAATGGTGGCAATGAAGAAAAAATGTTCACCAAGGGTATGCGGCTTCGAAACAATTTGTTGCAGATCTTTATGAACACTTTGACACCGAAACCCACCATTTAGTTCATTTGACCAAGTTGAAACAATTCGACACAGTGGAAGACTTTATATCTTTTTATGAGCACTTGGATTTCCGCACGAAGGGCATGTCCGATGTTTTTTTTCGGGATTTTTTTATCATTGGCCTCAAGTATGAGATTCATGCCCACATCCTCATGGATCACCCTCAAATTTGGGTGGAAGCTACTAAAAGAGCTAAGGAAGCACAATAGTTTGTCTCTTCTCAAACCAGAAAACCCTCCTTTATTCCACTCCCACCCCTCGTCCCACTTCATTAAAGATACAGAAATTGACCTGGGTAGAAATGGTTGAATTCCAACTCAAGGGAATTTGTTATAATTGTGATGAAAAATATTTTCCAAGGCACAAGTGTAAGGAAAAAAAAAATTATGGCCATCTCTGAGGATTTTTTGAAGAATAGGTTGAGGCCCCCCTGTGGTAGAGTTACCTGAGATATTTTATCTTACTCCACCCTCTAATCCCCCAAAAGTAAAACTGGCCATTTCACTAAATTCTCTCACTAGCTTCTCTACTCCCCAAACCCTCAAGCTAATTGGATACATAAATCATCGGAAGGTAATCATCCTCATTGAAAGTGGAAGCACCCGTAATTTTATTCATCATCGCATTGCCCAAGAAACCAATTGTTATATCCATGCAGTCAAAAAATTTCAAATCATGATTGCTAATGGAGGTTCCATGAAATTTGGGGGGAGTTTTGAAAATGTGTGTCTCCAAATTGGTCAGTACAACATGAAATCTCATATGTTTGCTATCGACATAGGTGGTTGTGACATTGTGCTTGGTGCGGAATGGTTATGGACTCTTAGCCCCATCCTCATGGATTTTAATGACTTAACCATGCAATTCCACTAGAATGGATAACAGTATAAGTTCAAAGGCATCACAGTAGACTCTCCTGAGATCATCAGTTCCCATCGAATGGAAAATATCCTTAAAAAAGGCCATTCAGGAATTATTACCCAAATCCATTCCATTCAAGAAATTGAGACACCCTCTGTTCATCCTAACCTCCAATATATCATCTCCAAACATCAAGATATTTTTTCCAATCCCCATGGACCTCCCACTTCATGTTGTGTTAATTATCATTCCATTCCTCTCATCCTAGGAAATATTCCTTCCAATATGCAATCTTATCATCATCCCTTTTCCCATAATAATGAAATTGAGAAAATTGTTCAAGAATTGTTCATCGTGGGTGTTATCTATCCTAGTACTAACCCCTATTCTTCTTGTGTTGTCATGGCACTTAAGAAAGAAGGAACTTGGTGAATGTGTCTCGACTTTCACACTCTCAAAAAACTCACCATGAAAGACAAATTTCCCATTCCTATCATTGATGATCTCTTGGATGAATTAAGTGGTGTCCAATACTTTACAAAAATTGATCTCCATTCTGACTACCACCATATACGTATGAAAGAGGTAGAAATTCCTAAGAATGCATTTTGAACTCATGAGGATCACTATGAGTTCTTGGTAATGCCATTTGTCCTGTGTAATGATCCCTCCACTTTCCAAAGTCTCATGAATCATGTATTCCATCATTTTATCTTAGTTTTCTTTGATGATATCCTCATCTATAGTAAAAACATGGACAACACATCTCACCCATGTGGATCAAGTTTTCCATCTACTCTCTCAACACCAAATTTTCCTCAAACAATCTAAATGTGCCTTTGGAGCCTTAGAAGTGGAGTACTTGGGTCATATTGTTGGCAAGAATGGTGTCAGGATGGATCCAAATAAAATTGAAGTTATGCGAGATTGGCCTCGCACCAAAACTCTCAAGAGATTTCGTGGTTTTCTGTGTTTAACGAGATATTATCACAAGTTTTCTAAGAATTATGGAAAAATTGTAGGCCCTCTCACTGATATTCTTAAAAATAATTCTTTCACTTGGACTCCAACAACTAATCAATCCAACCAAGCCTTGAAAGAGGCTATGTGCACAACTCCTTTCCTGGAACTTCCTGACTTCTCAAAGACTTTTGTCCTAGAATGTGATGCCACAGGGAAAGTAATTGGAGTAGTCCTCATGCAAGATGGTCGGCCTTTGGCCTTTGCTAGAAAACAACTTTTGAAGCGACATTTGGGCCAATCAATATATGAAAAGTAAATGTTGGCTATTATGCATGTTTTGGATCATTGGTGCCTTTATCTATTGGGGAAACACCTCCAAATTAAAAGAGGTTATCATAGCCTCAAGTGTTTTCTGGAGCAACAAATTTCATCCCCAGAGAAAAAAAAATTGAGTGATCAAGCTATTTGGATATGATTATAAGATCATTTACAAGAAAGGAAAAGAAAATGTGGTTGTTGATGCTCTTTCTAGGAAATATGAAGATGAAGGGCCCCTCTTTTCCCTCTCCTTCATTGTACCATATTGGTTCCAAGCTATTTTCCAGGAATGGCTGCAAGATCCCAAAATTTATTGTCTGATACTGTTAGCGATATTTCTTGCTAGCGGGGATAGGAAATCAAAGGGTGGATTAAAACCCACTTATCCAAGGTCTCGGGCAACATGCGCCCGCAGTAAACAGTAAGCAAGATCAGACGATCTGGATCAGCGCACCCAAATCAACGGCGCACAGTGAATTCCGGACCCCCCTTGCCTTCCGACCTTTAAGCTGAGGGGGGGGGTCCGGAATCGGGGGCGCATCTCTCCAACGGCCTAGATGA
>JASDQU010509833.1:33924-50257 GCA_032191745.1 Picea mariana | reverse complement strand
GGTATCATAGCACTTTCCTTGGCAGGAATTGTGGGTTAAATTTTTTTTAAGGTAGAGACATATTCCAACATCTTAAAACTATAGTGATATGTCATTTAGCACATAAATCCATAGTCGAGGAAGAATACATGCAATAAATACAAGAGGTTTTTAAGGTCACATTCTTGGACACCCTTGTAACCCATGTTGGTACCCCTTCGAGCGGTAGTGCATTAGACAACACATGTATACGAACTGGCCTAGGTATCCTAAAACCCTCCATAGATCAATCGATCGGCCTCCTAACTATTATAGTGCCACCAAGAATAGAAATTAGGAAGATACTCTCTAGTACCTGGGTAATCGGTTAGTATGGCTAAGGGTATAGTCTAGCCTCCTTAGTTAGTTCCTTGAGATATTGGGTCAAGTACTACTATTCGACCCTGCACATATATCAGAGAGCTATAGCATAGGGAAAACCTTTATCTGTAGAAACCCTGAAATCTAACCCTTGGGAAGGAAACAGAAAAGGAATAGACAAGATATGTTGTCATGCAACCTTGCCTCCCACATTCGGGCTCAAAATTATACACATTTCTTCTTGTTAATAATTTGGGAATTTCGCCACTACAGTATTATTCATATCGAAGTATAACTCCACGAGAGTAAAAAAAATGAGTATGGGTCTTGCCTGCACCATTATTTGAGACCTATCCCATCAGATTCCTCTCTTCACCCTGATAGCAGTGGTACCTATCATTTTTAATTCTTTTTTTCCAATGGATCTGATCCCTTCAACGCACCCTTTTTTTACACCTATCCCATTGACTTCCTCTCTTTTCACTAATCGTTGTGGTACCATTCAACAATAACCCATTTCTGTGTGGCCCCACCCACCCCCTTTCCCATCTGAATGGCCCACACCCACAGCCAATACTAGGAAAAATGCCTCACTTCCCTATACAAAGATAATGAGAAAACCAAGACTGGTATTTCTTTCCATACTTCCATTATTTCTAGCATCAATACCCCGCTTTCTCCGCTTGAATCACTTCCCGCATCCATAACCCAATTGATAGCCACGTGTCAACAATCCCAAGGCATAGTGAAAAATTTGATCGCATTGTTTAAGCACACCCAAGATCCCTTATTGTAACATCCCCAACCACCCATAGGTCGGGGTGTGCTACCTTCAAGCCCACCCTTGGACTTTGTACTCTTACCGTTACCTTCTTTATTTAATAAGGACGCATAAGATAAACGTTTTAACGACATGCACAATAATATCCAGCAAGCATGCATAATCTAAGATTTAGTTAAACAATAATTAAAATACACAATAGAATGCATTCATACACAGATAATAATATCACAACCGAGAGCACTTATATTTATAAAAAGGCGACACCAACTAGCTGCAGACCAAGGACATTCCACCCAACCGTAGACACTACTGCTCCAAATCTCAACAGCAGTGTCACCCCCGAGCCAGGGCTATGAATCCACAAGGATGGTTCCAGAGTGTTACTTGGGTTCCCAAACCAGTCAGCTCTCAAGCTCTCACAAGCTTCCTGGCACCCACAAAAATCCAAGTACCCAGCCTGTACCACCCAAGAGAATGGACCTCCACCCTTCTCTGCCATGTAATCCCTCAAGCAGTCCTTCTCCTTCCAGGGCTCCATCACAAATGGTCCAGAATATTAATGTTGGAACTCTCAGGACTAGCAGTTGTGGGAAAAATAGGGCACAGACCAACGCATCTCAGACATGTAGGCCTCAAGTCATGGCTGGATTGCACCAGTGACCACTACAACCAACTATCTTGTGGCTAATATTAAGCAGTTCCTTTCCTTTTACCAAACCAAGACACAGGTGAGGATGAATCAATGAATGGGTAAGTGGGTGCATGAAAGTGTGTGAGTGAAAGAATGGTATGAATGCAGAAGTGAAGGAGAAAAGGAGCCAACGACCAACCCCACAATTAGACCAGGGATGGATTTAAGTATTTTTTTGTGGGGAATCAAGAACCTCCTAGCCTTCCCCAAGAAGCTCATGTAACTGATCCCCTCCCTTAGAAAAAAAGGGTAATTAAAATACGAAATAAAAATTTATCCCCAAAAGCCCCCTCTCTTGTGGAATCATAGCCCCCTATAACTCTAGTCCTTGTCCATCTAGCAGCCAGCGATGTAGTTATTAATAATAATGATCAAAAACATTACATGTCTTAGGAATACTGGCCCTTTAATAATTGTTTGGGCACTCAGGCCTCTCATCATTGTAACAATACATTATTTAAAATGGGGGTCCAAAAACTGGGGTGTTACATCCCCTCCCCCTTATATTGGCACTATCCTCAATGCATATACACAATAGCGATCAAAATCTCAAATTTATTCAAAAATTTGTGGGTACTCTGCCTGCATGGCATCTTCATGCTCCCAGGTAGCATCTTCAGGACCATAGTAGGTCCAATGAACTTTTACCAGCTCTATAACTCAATTCCATATCATTTTGATCTTTCTGTCGAATACTCGCACTGGCGGAACCTGAAATTCTCCCTCTGTCTCTACCTGAATCAGATGCCAATCAATAACATGTTAAGATCATGTACATATTTCTTTAGTAAAGATACATGAAATACATTATGCACATTCATGGAAGTAGGCAATGCAAGAATGTGTGCAACTTTCCCTATTCTGTCCAATATTTTGAATGGACCACAGAATCTGGCTACCAGCTTTGTACAACTACCCAATTTCAAAGAGATTTTCTTGGGCTTCACTTTCAAAAGTACATGCTCCCCTACTTTAAATTCTCTAATTGTCCTATTCTTGTCTGCATAAACTTTTTGTCTATCCTAAGTTGCCTTTAAATTATGCTTGATCTTAACCACTCGGTCTTCCATATCCTTGAGCAACTCCGGCCCAAGTACCACTCTATCTGTTGGGTTGTCCCAACTTACTGGAGTATTGAATTTCCTACCATACAAGGCTTCAAATGGGCTCATTATCAGTGAACCTTGATACCCATTATTATATGCAAACTCAACCAAGTGTAAGTAATCTTCCCACTTAGATGGTTTATCCATCACAAACATTCTCAGCATGTCTTAAATTATTCGATTGACCCTCTCTATTTTCCCATCTGTCTAGGGATGATATGTTGTGCTAAAGTTTATATTTGTGCTAGATCCTTTAAACAATCCCCTCCAAAAAATGGAGGTAAACTTCGTATCTCTGTCTGAGACGATTGTCCTAGGTATCCCATGCAACCTAGCAATTTCCTTCATGAAAATTTATGCAATATTAGTTGTTGTATGTGTTGTCTTCACAGGCACAAAATGAGCATCCTTTGTTAATTTGTCAACCACCACCATGATTGAATCATGTTTCTTATTCGTTCTGGGTAATCCTGTGATGAAATCCAAGGTGATCACTTCCCATTTCTTCTCTGGGATTGGCAATGGCTGCAGAAAACCCGTTGGGTGCCTGTGCTCAACCTTCACCTTCTGACATTCCATACACTGAGCGATGTAATCAACAACATCCTTCTTCATTCCTTGCCAAAAGAACTAGCTTCTTACTGCTGTAATTGTTTTTTGGTAACCAAGATGTCCAGCATAAGGAACATCATGCATTTCCTTTAGTACCAAATTCCTCAGTTCTCTGGAACTAGGAACATAGATTCTATTTTTATGCACGAGTAATATGTCTTACTTTATCTCATACTCCTTTATTTTATGTTGTACATCTCCTTGTTGTAATTTTTCCTTTACCTATAGGTAATGTTGATCTGTAACAAGACCATCTAAAATTATACTCTTCAAGTCTGACTGATGCATACTAACAACAGTAGCATGCATGAGATGCACTCTTCTACTAAGTGCATTGACAACTTTATTCTCATTTCCATTGATATGCTTGATATCAAAGTCATATTCACTTAAAAATTCCAGCCATCTTGTTTTCCTGGCATTCAAGGTCAGTTGTTCAAAAAGATACTTCATGCCAATTTGGTATGTCCTTAATACGGATTTCTTCCCCATGAGATAATGCCTCCACATCCTCAAGGCGTGAACAGTGGCAGCAAGTTCCAAGTCGTGGGTGGCATAGTTCCTCTCATGTTCCTTAATATTTCTAGACTCATATCCCATGACATGTCCATTTTGCGTGAGGACTCCCCCAAGTCCTTCCTTACATGCATCTGTACATACCACAAAAATTTCATTTGGGTCAGCAATCTTTAACACAGGTGCACTAGTAAGTAATTCCTTCAACAGATTAAAATTCTTTTCACACTTGAGTGTCCATTCAAATTTAGTTCCCTTATTTTTCAAAGAAGTGATGGGATGAGCAATCTTAGAGAACCCTACTATGAACCTTCTGTAGTAGCCAGCTAATCCCATAAAAGATCTGATGTCTAACACATTTCTGGGTGTTGGCCATCCTATAATGGCTTCGATCTTATTTGTATCTACTACTATGCCCTTCTCTGAAATAATGTGTCCCAAGTAATGGATCTTCTTTTGATAAAAAGAACGCTTACTCAACTTGGCATACAACTGATGTTCTCTCAGTACTTTCCATACTAGTCTTAAGTGATGTTCATGCTCCTCTTCAGACTTAGAATAGATACGTATGTCATCCAGGAATACTATGACAAACTTATCCAAATAATTTTTGAATATGCCATTCATTAAGCACATGAAGATAGTTGGTGCATTGGTCAGTCCAAATGGCACCACTACAAATTCATAATTCCCATACCTGGCCCTAAAGGTTGTCTTATGGATGTCTTCTTCCTTGATCCTTACCTGATGGTATTCTGCCCTCAGGTCAATCTTTGAAAATATCTTTGCTCCTCTTAGCTGATCAAAGAGGTCATCAATTTGGGGTATAGGATACTTGTTCTTTATAGTATACTTGTTCACTTGTCGAAAGTCAACACACAGCCTCAAGGTTCCATCTTTCTTTTTGAAAAAAAGTATTGGTGCTCCCCAAGGTGAAACACTTTGATGTATGTACCCTTTCTTCAATACTTCCTCCAACTGCATTTGAAATTCTTTTAATTCTGGTGTGCTCATTCGGTAAGGTGTTTTTGACACCGGGGAAGCTCCTTGAACTAAATCAATTAAGAAATATATCTCCTTTCTTGGTGGCAATCCAGGTTTTTCTTGGGATACATCTTCAATTTCCTGTAGTACTGAGAAATCTTCAAGGCTTGGACCCTTTGTATTTTTTGTCTCTTCCACATGAGATGCATACAATTGACATCCTTTCCTAAAACATATTTTTAGTTGTAAGGATGAAATATCCCTTATAGAGATGGGTCTTGGAAATCCTTTCACAATGCTCTACTTTCCATTTCCATCAAGACATGTAAATGTCTTTTTACGAAAATCTAGGACAACATGATGTTTTTCCAACCAATCCATTCCCATCATAATATCATAAGACCCCAATGGTATGATATTTAGATCAATACTAGTATTCACGCCATTAAGACTTATGGAACAACTTCTGACCATATCATGGATTCTTCTTTTGGTTCCAGTGGCTAAATGAACCAAACTTTTTTTTCCAAGTTTACTTTTCTCCAAATGTAGTCTATCCACTATCTTAGGATCAATGTAACAATGACTTGCTCCTGAATCAATCAAAATAGCAACAGGATGATTTTTTTTATCTTACCTTCCACCTCGATCATATTGGATTGATACTCTTCTTGTCGATCATTTAAAGCTGCATAGATTATTCCCATATATTTGATTGTTGTATCCTCTTGGATCTTGTGCATAGTGTTCACTTTGTCCTTTCCATGTGGGAAATCCTTGTACAAGTGATCTTCCTTGCATCCCCAGCATTGGATTGGTGGTCTTCCCCTTTTTCCCAAGGAATATTCCTTCTTGGAATCCCCCTTAGAATACTGATCTTAATGATTTCTATTAGGCTCATTCCTATTGAAGGGGGGTTTGAATCCTTTCCTCCTCTGATCAGACTTCTCATTCTTCTTGTCCTTCAAATATTTTTGTAGGGATTCTCTTCCTCGACCTTGCTCATACAGGTATTTAGCCTTCCTGATGGCCTCGGTCAAGGTCTTGGGCTCATCATACTTGATATTTTCCTTATAAAAGGTTGCCAATCCACTTAGAAATCTCTGTATTTTCACTTTCTCATCACCAATGAACCTGGCATATTTTAACAATCCTAATAAATTCTTCTCGTACTCTGCCATAATCATCCTTCCCAACCTGTGTTCAAAGAAATTTTGCATTTTCTTTTCATAGAAATGCTCTGAGAGGTACTCCTTCTGGAATTACTTCTTGAACTGCTTCCAGGTGATCCTACTTTCATTAACATGTTCCACTTGATTCAGTTGGTCCCACCACATTGCAACTTTCCATTGTAAATGGTAGGTGTCAATCCTGGCTTCCAGGTTCAAGGAATAGTTATGCAACTGAAAATATCTCCTGAGCCCAAAAAACCATGCTTCGGCATCATCTTCCCTTTCTCTTTCACCCTCAAAGGAAGGTGGCTTGAGCTTCCTCAACTCTCCTTGAAAAATATCTACCTCTTGTTTCCTTCTTTGGTGTCTAACATGAGACACCTATGGAGTTCTTATGAGATCTTTCGATGCATAAAAATTTCTTTCTAAATAAGGAGGTGAGTGGTGTCCATGATCTATACTAGCACTTATGGAATAACCAACTCTTCCACAATCATCCCTTCTTTCATGGCACCTGCCTTCTTCCTCTTGTCTTGAGTTTTATCCCTTCTTCATTTGTCTTTGCAACTGATTTAAGCTCTGCAACACTCGAGAATTTATCTGACTTTTCTCTCTCATCATTCTCTTGTTTTCTTCCTTGTAGCTTTGCACTTCCATCTTCATGATATTTACAGTTTCTATTAACGTTTCCTGCTCTCCTTTTCCCTTGCATCCATTGGACTCTATCTCTGCATTACCAACTCTGGTATTCTGGCCTTTGGCCTCCTTATCATGACTGAAGGCTCCCTCACCTTCTTCCATTTCCTCAATACGCATCCTGAGCTGATGTGCTTAAGCCCCTTAATTCTGCAAAATGTGCAAGCGACCATTTTGTTAGAATTACGCATATGATAAANTTCTTAATGTAGACCCCCCCTTCTCTCCTAAGGGATTTGCAACCTCCCAGTTGAGGATCTTCAATCCCTGAGCCGAATTGGCTCTATGAAACCTTGATGGTTTCGTTCTATATCTAAACACAAGCCCTTCCGGCTTTCTGGCATAGGCCTGATGGCCCTCGTGACCTTCTCCTTTGCCCTTGTGAAAATCTCAGAGTTGGTGCTAGATCCTTTTCTCTTGGCCCCTCCTTATATGTGACCTTAGGTAGTGACCGCACGCAGACGCACGATTGCAGCCATGCTCAAAGGTGGTTTGGAACCAAACTACTTTTCACCCCACAATTCACCTCAAGCCACCACGTGTCCTTTTTCCAAAACCGTGGTCTTGATTGCGACCCGCCCTCGACTTTGTAAGGCCTGAGAACCTCTTGTCCCTGCAATGCAAGGTGACCATTGATATCTCTATATTGATGGTACTTCTAAATGGAAGACCAATATCTACCTCTTGGGAACCAATAGTTCAGATTTACCTCTCCCAGATCGACAGTTGTGGTCGTTTCAGAATTCCGAACTTCAAAATTCTCAAATCTCAAACTTTACTTCCCTCGAAATACAAGGGATTCTGCCACGCATCCTCTTAAATCAGACATGGGAAATTACTTCAAAATATCCAACGATCAATGTTTACTTCAGGTCCTTACCCGGAATCCATAGCTTCACGCCACCTATTCTCCTGATCTAACGGTTCAGGTCTACTTCAGATGATCCGACGATCAACGTTTACTTCAGGTCCTTACCCAAAATCCATAGCCTCATGCCACCTTTTGTCCCGATCTGATGGTTCAGGTCTACCTCGGACGATTCGACGATCATCATTTACTTTGGGTCCTTACTCGAAATCCATAGCTTCACACCACATGTTCTCCTGATCTGACAGTTTAGGTCTACTTCGGACGATCTGACAGTCGACGTTTACTTCGGATCCTTACCCGAAATCCATAGCTTCAGGCGACATGTTCTCCTAATTTGACAGTTCAGGTCTACTTTGAATGATCCGACGGTCAACATTTACTTCAGGTCTCCGACTCTCTGGGCTTTGGGAGTTTCAACTCTAAACTAAAAATTCTCAGAGTAATTTCTCCAGAGTCCACGATCCATCGCCACGTAGATAAATATTGTAAGAGGACACATGGCCCAATCAGAAGAGTGACATGTGTCACGTCCTAACTAACATTTCAATAATCCGCATGCTCAAAACTTACTAACACATGGCGCACATCACATGTGTCCACATCATCCCTGGTGATGTCTGCAAGCCACGTCACTTCAAAATTTTTGGGGTCCACATCACCTCCTAGTGACATCATCGTACCTCAACACTTTGGCTCTTCGAGCTCTCGGGAATTCAGGAGTTTCCAAAATAACACCCTTCCAATTCTCCCGAACTCCGATTTCCCAAACAAGCCAAACTATTGCCATGTGTCTCCCTTATCGGATGATCCATAACAACTCCGAACTTAGGGACTTCAGGAATCTCAACCCTTAACTCTTTATGAAAATTCTTTTATCTGAGGCTCGTGATCTACTGATGCATGTCTCCAGCAGATCGACGACTATGATTTCTTCAGGTCTTCGAACTTCTTAGAACTCAACTCTCAACCTTCTCTTTCCCCCAAAGTGCATGGATTTCTGCCGTGTGTCCTTCTAGATAGGATGGTTGTGATTCACTTCAGATCTCTAGGGTCTAGAAATATCAATTCTCAACTTCTCGTCGCTCACCTTTTCCCGGAGTGCTTTCACCTGGAGCACACGATTGGTTGACGCGTGTCCTCCTACAGATCAACGGTCTCCGGCTACTTCTTCTCTTTGAAGGTTCATCGCTCAAGTATTAACATGTCACATCACTACATGCCTTTCAATTTGCAGGGGCACGCATCGACGGTTTGGAGTAACCTACTTTTATCCCCATAATTCTCCTGATGCTGACACGTAACCCCTCAGTGAAACCATGGTTTGGATTGTGGGATCGCCTTGAGGAATTATCTCCCATGAAACTTGGTTCCCCGCAATGCCTGTTTTCCGTTGATCTCTCTCTCCAATGGGATCTGACGGTTGTGACCTTAACCCTTGCTTCCTTTTCATCGGACGACCCCTATTCACCTGTCCTCCGATCCAATGATCTCGAATCTCTCTTGATCCTATAGTGGTGATCACTCCTGAATTCGAAGGGGATGGTCACAATCCTTCGAACCCCTTACAACGGGTCTCTGATGACTAACTCCTGTGTAGATTTTGCAATGCCATTCCTTTTGAGCTTTTCATCTTCATGGTTAGAGCTCGATATCGACCATGATACTCTGACCAACATACCTCAGCCATACCAACCCGGTGTTTCAACCAGAAGTTATGATACCAATTTGTAACATCCCTAGCCACCCATAGGCCAGGGTGTGATACCTTCAAGCACACCCTTGGAATTTGTACTCTTATCGGTACCTTCTTTATTTAATAAGGATGCATAAGATAAAAGTTTTAATGACATGCACAACAATATCCAAAAAGCATGCATAATCTAAGAGTTATTTAAATGATAATTAAAATACATAGCGGAATACATTCATACACAGATAATAATATCACAACAGAGAGCACTTATCTTTATAAAAAGGCGACACCAGTTGGCTCCAGACCAAGGATGTTCCACCCAACCGTAGACATTATTGCTCCAAATATCAAGAGCAATGTCACCCCCAAGCTAGGGCTATGAATCCACAAGGATGGTTCCAGATTGTTACTTGGGTTCCCAAACCAGTCAACTCTCAAGCTCTCACAGGTTTCCCAGTACCCACAGCAATCCAAGTACCCATCTCTCTTCTACCCAGCCTATACCACCAAAGACAATGGACCTCCATCCTTCTGTGCCACACAGTCCCTTAGGAATTCCTTCTCCTTCCAGGGCTCCAACATAGCTGGTCTAGAATCTCAATTCTAGAACTCTCAAGACTCGCAGTTGTGAGAAAAATAGGGCACATGCCAACGCATATCATACATGCAGGCCTCAAGTCATGGTTGGATTGCACCAACGACCATTATAGCCAACTATCTCATGGATAATCTTCAACAATTCCTTTTGCTTTACCAAACCAAGACGCGGGTGAGGATGGATCAATGAATGGGTAAGTGGGTGCATGAAAGTGCATGAGGGAAAGAATGGTATGAATGTAGAAGTGAAGGAGTGATCAAGCCAACGACCAACCCCACAATCAGACCAGGGATTGGTTTAATTATTTTTTTGTGGGGAAACAAGAACCTCCTGGCCTTCACCAAGAAGCTCATGTAATTGATCCCCTCCCTTAAACAAAAAGGGTAATTAATATAGGAAATAAAAATTTATCCCCTCAAGCCCCCTCTCTTGTGGAATCATAGCCCTATATAACTCTATTCCTTGTTCGTCTAGTAGCCAATGATGTAGTTATTAATAATAATGATCAAAAACATTACATGTCTTGGGCATACTAGCCCTTTAATAATTGTTTGGGCACTCAGGCCTCTCAACATTGTAACAATACATTATTTAAAATGGGGGTCTAAAACCCAGGGTGTTACACTTATCTTCAACCACACCTTGTAACCCCGAAGGCACTGAATCCTCTCATTCCACATCCTCTCCTTCCAACCACTTTCAGTGGGAGATACATATTCCTAGAGTGGAGGTGAACAAATTTGATCGCTCAGATCCCATAGGCTGGGTCACTCAAATGGAACATCATTTCTCTTTGCACAACATTACTAATGAGTTTGCCAAACTTCAGTATGGTGTTCTCCATCTAGATCCTAAATGCTGGAAATGGTGGCAATGAAGAAAAAATGTTCACCAAGGGTATGTGGCTAGGAAACAATTTGTGGTAGAGCTTTATGAACACTTTGACACTGAAACCCACCATTTAGTTCATTTGACCAAGTTGAAACAATTCGGCACAGTGGAAGACTTTATAGCTTTTTATGAGCGCTTGGCTTTCCACACGAAGGGCATGTCTGATGTTTTTTTTTCGGGATTTTTTTATCATTGGCCTCAAGGATGAGATTCATGCCCACATCCTCATGGATCACCCTCAAAGTTGGGTGGAAGCTACTAAAAGAGCTAACGAAGCACAATATTTTGTCTCTTCTCAAACCAGAAAACCCTCCTTTATTCCACTCCCACCCCTCATCCCACTCCATTAAAGATACAGAAATTGACCTGGGTATAAATGGTTGAATGCCAACTCAAGGGAATTTGTTATAATTGTGATCAAAAATATTTTCCAAGGCACAAGTGTAAGGAAAAAAAAAAATTATGGCCATCTCTAAGGATTTTTTTGAAGAATAGGTTGAGGCCCCCTTGTGGCAGAGTTACCTGAGCTATTTTATCTTACTCCACCCTCTAATCCCCCAAAAGTAAAACTGGTCATTTCACTAAATGCTCTCACTAGCTTCTCTACTCCCCAAACCCTCAAGCTACTTGGATACATTAATCATCGGAAGGTAATCATCCTCATTGATAGTGGAAGCACCTGTAATTTTATTCATCATCGCATTGCCCAAGAAACCAATTGTTATATCCGTGCAGTCAAAAAATTTCAAATCATGATTGCTAATGGAGGTTCCATGAAATTTGGGGGGAGTTTTGAAAATGTGTGTCTCCAAATTGGTCAGTACAACATGAAATCTCATATGTTTTCTATCGACATAGGTGGTTGTGACATTGTGCTTGGTGTGGAATGGTTATGGACTCTTAGCCCCATCCTCATGGATTTTAATGACTTAACCATGCAATTCCACTAGAATGGATAATAGTATAAGTTCAAAGGCATCACAGTAGACTCCCTTGAGATCATCAGTTCCCATCGACTGAAAAATATCCTTAAAAAAGGCCATTCAGGAATTATTACCCAAATCCATTCCATTCAAGCAATTGAGACACTCTCTGTTCATCCTAACCTCTAATATATCATCTCCAAACATCAAGATATTTTTTCCAATCCCCATGGACCTCCCCCTTCATGTTTTGTTAATTATCATTCCATTCCTCTCATCCCAGGAAATCTTCCTTCCAATATGCAATCTTATCGTCATCCCTTTTCCCATAAGAATGAAATTGAGAAAATTGTTCAAGAATTGTTCGTCATGGGTGTTATCTATCCTAGTACTAACCCCTATTCTTCTCATGTTGTCATGGAACTTAAGAAAGAAGGAACTTGGTGAATGTGTCTCGACTTTCACACTCTCAAAAAACTCACCATGAAAGACAAATTTCCCATTCCTATCATTGATGATCTCTTGGATGAATTAAGTGGTGCCCAATACTTTACAAAAATTGATCTCCATTCTGACTCCCACCATATATGTATGAAAGAGGTAGAAATTTCTAAGAATGCATTTTGAACTCATGAGGATCGCTATGAGTTCTTGGTAATGCCATTTGTCCTGTGTAATGATCCCTCCACTTTCCAAAGTCTCATGAATCATGTATTCCATCATTTTCTCCATCATTTAATCTTAGTTTTCTTTGATGATATCCACATCTATAGTAAAACATGGACAACACATCTCACCCATGTGGATCAAGTTTTCCATCTACTCTCTCAACACCAAATTTTCCTCAAACAATCTAAATGTGTCTTTGGAGCCTCAGAAGTGGAGTACTTGGGTCATATTGTTGGCAAGGATGGTGTCAGGGTGGATCGAAATAAAATTGAAGTGATGTGGGGTTGGCCTCGCACCAAAACTCTCAAGAGATTTTGTGGTTTTCTGGGTTTAACGAGATATTATCACAAGTTTTCTAAGAATTATGGAAAAATTGTAGGCCCTCTCACTGGTATTCTTAAAAATAATTCTTTCACTTGGACTCCAACAACTAATCAATCCAACCAAGCCTTGAAAGAGGCTATGTGCACAACTCCTGTCCTAGCCCTTCCTAACTTCTCAAATACTTTTGTCCTAGAATGTGATGCCACGGGGAAAGTAATTGGAGTAGTCCTCATGCAAGATGGTTGGCCTTTGGCCTTTGCTAGAAAACAACTTTTGAAGCGACATTTGGGCCAATCAATATATGAAAAGTAAGTGTTGGCTATTATGCATGTCGTGGATCATTGGTGCCTTTATCTATTGGGGAAACACCTCCAAATTAAAAGAGGTTATCATAGCCTCAAGTGTTTTCTGGAGCAACAAATTTCATCCCCAGAGAAAAAAAACTAGGTGATCAAGCTATTTGGATATGATTATAAGATCATTTACAAGAAAGGAAAATAAAATGTGGTTGTTGATGCTCTTTCCAGGAAATATGAAGATGAAGGGCCCCTCTTTTCCCTCTCCTTCATTGTACCATATTGGTTCCAAGCTATTTTCCAGGAATGGCTGCAAGATCCCAAAATTTATTGTCTGATCCAACAATTTCAAGACAATTATCTAGCTTCTCTAGAGTACTCTTGGCACAACAACGAGCTTCACTACAAAGGACATTTGTATTTAAGTAAATAGCCAAAACTTAAATACATGGTGATTTTTTAGCTTCATGTTGCACCCACAGATAGGAATTCATGGTTTACCAAAACATATGAAAGGGTCAAACGTTATTTTTTACAGGATGGTATGAAATAGGACATCCACACCTTTGTGGTTGAATGTGATGTTTGTCAACACAACAAGGGAGAAACATTCAAAGCCCAGGGAACACTACAATCGCTTCCAATCCCACCAACTATTTTGAGGGATATTTCTATGTTTTTCATTGTTGGATTACCTAAATTGGGAAATAAGTCAATCATCATGGTGGTAGTTGATCATCTTTCTAAATATTCTCATTTCTATGCTCTTCAACACCCATTCATTGCATCCACAATGGCTCAAATTTGCATGGATAATATCTCCAAGCTTCATGGCATGCCTCATTCTATTATCTCTGGCTGAGATCCCACTTTCACCAGCAATTTTTGGCAAGAATTGTTCATGCTACAGGGAACCCAATTGCATCTCATCACAACCTATCATCCCCATATTGATGGCCAAACCGAATTTGTCAACAAGCATTTGTAAATATATTTGAGGTGTTTTTCATCTGAGAGGAAAAATTAGTGGGCTCAGTGGTTACCCCTAGTTGAATGGTGGTACAACACATCTTATCATAAATCTACTCACATGACTCCTTTTGAAGCAAAATATGGACAGAAGCCACGTCAATTTTCTCATACATGCTTGGTGTCTCGAAGGTTCAGGAGGTTTGAAAAAATATTACAGTCCGCGAGGCTATTCTCTGTGCCCTTAAATAAAATTTGTTCATGGCTCAGAATTGCATGAAGAAACAAGCATATCAAGATTGTTATGAATGTTAATTTGTTGAAGGGGGGCATGTGTTTCTTCAACTACAACCTTATAAGCATAATTCTCTCAAAATTGAACACTTTCAAAAACTTGCTCCCAAATTTTATGGTCCTTGTACATTTCTCAAGCGAGTGGGACCGATGGCCTACCAGTTAGTCTACCTAGTCATTCTAAGATCCATTTTATTTTTCATGTCTCATGCTTAAAGAAAGTGATTGGCACTAAGTGCCAAACTCAAACCAGTCTCCCTAAGTTGGATGAAGAAGGTTCCATCTAGTTGTAGCCACAAACAATATTGGACCAGTGCAAGCATCGTATTCGTCAACGTACCATCAAGGAATTGTTAGTACAATGGAAAGATACAACTCCAGAAGATTCTGCATGGGATTCGTCCGCCATTCTGCAACAATTTCCTCATCTCAATCTTTGAGGACAATATTTTTATTCAAAGGGGAGGGCATGTTAGGGACCTAACCTCCCTAACCCCTAACTTAGGTAGAATAATATATTTTTCATGTAATAAAGGCCGACATTAGTTAATAATTCTTATTTAATAAATGAGAACAAGTCAATGTAAGAATACCTAATAGAAGCTTTCGCTTGTAGAAAGATATTCCTCTAGAATGTTCTTTAGAAGATAGAATTAGTATAAATAAGAGTAGGAGGCATGATAAGTCCTTGTATTGAGAATTATTGTAATAGAGCTTTGCTCTG
This sequence comes from Picea mariana, assembly GCA_032191745.1. Taxonomy (NCBI): domain Eukaryota; kingdom Viridiplantae; phylum Streptophyta; class Pinopsida; order Pinales; family Pinaceae; genus Picea; species Picea mariana. Next base: position 35,105 of record JASDQU010509833.1, on the reverse strand, counting down.
CTGGAGGTTTCCCCCTCGAAGAGGCAAGCGAACATTGTTACTTATCAATAAAGGGATTATTTTTGTGTTGTGGTTCCATATATTTTGTTGTTCTGTTGTTATTCTTTGCAGTATTTAAGTTTTTTGTTATTGTTTCATTATTATTCACTACAATATTTCTATTTTTTTCTATTATAATAGATCTGGTACCTAACACTTAAGCATATGCATAAAATCATTCTGTTCACTTTATATACTTTTTTTTCTATAATAAACATTGTTACTTAAGATAAATTCAACTCAACAATATTTTTTAAGTTAAACATATGCATAAAATCATTTTGTTCACTTTATATACTTATTTTTTATAATAAACATTGTTACTTAGTGGTGGAATCTTAGCAAATGAGCGTGTCATAAATGACTCGGTTATCATGCAAATTACATCGCTTGTCAGAATCCATGGTGTGGAACTATTGGAAGTGCGGAGTTGTGAAGTGTGGGAGGATGAGTAATATGAATTCTTCGTACAAGGGTTCAAATTAGACTAAGTGTTGGCTTTGTGGGGGATATATGAGTGCAGAGGTGCAGAAGATATAACTATGCAGATGTTATGTCTGTGCCAACGATATATCTATGTGGAAGATATATATGTTTGACACTAGTTTTTAAATTAGCCATATGCGTACAAGCATTTTTTTCAATTTATATACTTATTTTTTAATATATGTGTATACATAAAAGCATTGAGATATCTAAAAAGTTAAAAGACTTTGGTGTTAATGTTTCTTGATTATTAACTTTTACAGGTTGTTGGGGAAACATTAAATATTAATGTGTTGGTTGTGTGAGAGATTTACTTGTGGAGAGTGTGGAGGTACGAAAGATATATATTTGCACAGAGTGCATAGATATGGTCATAGAAAAAGGCTCTGCACAACATAAAAAATGGCTAAGAAAAATATTGAATTTAAAATTATGACCATTAATCAACAATATTTTTTAATTTAAACATATGCATAAAAGCATTTTGTTCACTTTATATACTTATTTTTTAATATATGTATATATGTAAAAGCATTGAGATAAATAAAAAGTTAGAATACTTTGTTAATATTGTTTGATGATTATCAATCAAAGAAGATTCCTTTATGTAACTATTTTATGTGGGTGAATGAACGTGATGAAGAGAGGGGATGGTT
>JASDQU010509833.1:5694-33824 GCA_032191745.1 Picea mariana | reverse complement strand
ATGATAAAGTAAGGTGACAAAATCAAGAAGGAATATTTAAATGATAAAGTATTGGAGAACTTTCTATTTATGGAAAGTGGTTAACCCTAAAATAAGGAAAATAGGTTAAGTGACCTAGAAATGGGTTAAGTGACCTAAAAATGGGTTAAGTGACCTAGAGTTTGAAAGTATAAATAAGATAGCAATGGTCTCTTGTACATCAACCTTTTTGCGGATCAATGGAGAGCTTCTTGTGGGAATATAGTTTGGAGTATTGATGGAGAGCTTCTTGAGCATTTTTGGTGTGGAACACTTGAGAATATTGAAGATATATAGGTGACTGAGGTAACCAAGGATATCTAAGCCTAAATTCTGAGGAAAGTGAAGAAAAGAAGGCCGAAATGCAAGGAAGGATAAATTATTTTGATGGTGCTTTCTAAGGTATGTTATTTACAGGTCATCTCACCATTTTTTCTATAACTTTTTTTCTATAATGATTCAGATCCTAAAATTGCTATGCAAGTGCGAAAAAATATCCAAGTATTTGTGTTTAAAACTTCATATTGTGGTTCGTTGTATTTTGTGAGTTACACTCCATGGAAAATAGGGTTTGTGGCTAGTCCTGAAACTAGTCAAAATCAGTTGTTTCGGGTAAAAACGTCATAACTTCTTCATAACAGATCCAAATTCAGTGAGACAAATTGTTTTGGTTAGATTACAGTCTTTAGTATGCTATTTAACATTTTTAGATCTATTCAACAAATAATTCATGAGGGGCACACTCTACAAGGTCGCTCTCTAGAATAATCTAAAATTCAGCAAGGTATGTCATTTTTGCTATAAGTCTTTTTTTGAGAGGTTACAAGTAGTGCCACTTGGAGGACTGGCATAAAAAACACTGAAGAAAATTATGTATCAATTTCATATCTTATTCATTACAGGTACAAATTTATGATTATTTCAAGTTAGAGTTGTTGACTAATCCAAAACTAGTCATGGTTGAGACAAGCAGTTGATGAGTTGGCACATACATGAGGTGTATAGTTGAATATGTTGGTACATATTGATGAGTCATTGTTGATGGGTAGTTGACACATGATTTGTATATACTTGGTACATGGTTGGATGCACTTTTTTATGGTACAGGTTGATTACAGGTTGTTTGGCACAGGTTGGTGCATGGATGATGCTCTTGTTCATGGTACAGATTGATATCGATTGAGGATTGTTGCCTCATCTCAGTTGGTGCTGAGAATGTAAGATGAGTCTTACATATAGAGCTGGTGCTCTTGTAGAGTTGTACTCTATCGAGTTGTTGTTGAAAAACCCCTGTATTGAAGTCCATAATAAAAAGAAAAATTGTGCATACATCTTGTGTTCCTTGTGTTGCTTGTGGAGATGATTTGTTGATGATATATTTCTGATATATGTTGCTGATATGTATTCACATCTAACTGATTATTAATGACAACAATGAGTAATGAGTAAATGTCAAATGCTAACTAATGAGTTTTGTGTAAGAGGGAAGTTTTGGGAAAAAGATCCCCACACTCATTCACCCCCCCCTCTAAGTGTGGTAGGTGTGTCCAACAGATATGTTGTGTTAAAGTTTATATTTGAGCCAAATCCTTTAAACAATCCCCTCCAAAAATTGGAGGTAAAATTTGTATCTCTATCTGAGACAATTGTCCTAGGTATTCCATGCAACCTAGCAATTTCCTTCATGAAAATTTCTGCAATATTAGTTGTTGTATGCCTTGTCTTCATAGGCACAAAATGAGAAGCCTTTGTTAATTTGTCAACCACCATGAAGATTGAATCATGCTTCTTATTTTTTTTGGGTAATCCTATGATGAAATCCATGGCGATCACTTCCCATTTCTTCTCTGTAATTGGCAATGGATGCAACAAACCCACTGGGTGCCTGTGCTCAGTCTTCATCTTCTAACATTCCATACATTGAGCGATGTAATAGAAACATCCTTCTTCATTCCCGACCAAAAGAAATGGCTTCTTACTGCTGTAATTATTTTCTGGTAACCGAGATCTCCAACATAAGGAACATCATGCATTTCCTTCAGTACCAAATTCCTCAGTTCTCTGGAACTAGTAACATAGATTCTATTTTTATGCATGAGTAATCCATATTCCTTTATCTCATACTCCTTTATTTTCTATTGTACATATCCTTGTTGCAAGTTTTCCTTTACATGTAGGTAATGCTGATCTGTAACAAGACCATCTGAAATTCTTCTCTTCAAGTCTGACTGATGCATACTGACAGCAGTAGCATGCATGAGATGCACTCTTCTACTAAATGCATCGACAACTTTATTCTCCTTTCCCTTGATATGCTTGATATCTAAGTCATATTCACTTAAAAATTCCAGCCATCTTGTTTTCCTAGAATTCAAGGTCGGTTGTTCAAAAAGATACTTCAGGCCAATGTGGTCTATCCTTAATTCGAATTCCTTCCCCATGAGATAATGCCTCCACATCCTCAAGGTGTGAACAATGGCAGCAAGTTCCAAGTCATGCGTGGCATAGTTCTCTCATGTTCCTTAATCTTTCTGGACTCATATCCAATGACATGTCCATTTTGCATGAGGACTCCCCCAAGTCCTTCCTTACAAGCCTTTGTACATACCACAAAACTTTCATTTGGGTCAACAATCTTTAACAAAGGTGCACTAGTAAGTAATTCCTTCAACAAATTAAAATTATTTTCACACTTGGGTGTCCATTCAAATTTGGTTCCCTTATTTTGCAAAGAAGTGATAGGATGAGCAATCTTAGAGAACCCTACTATGAACCTTCTTTAGTAGCCGGATAATCCCATAAAAGATCTGAGGTCTGATACATTTTTGGGTGTTGGCCATCCTCTAATGGCTTTGATATTCTCTAGATCTACTGTTATGCCCTGCTCTGAAACAATGTGTCCCAAGTAATGGATATGCTTTTGATCAAAAGAACACTTACTCAACTTGGAATACAAATTATGTTCTCACAGTACTTGCAACACCAATCTCAAGTGATGTTCATGCTCCTCGTCAGACTTAGAATAGATAAGTATGTCATCCAAGAATACTATGACAAACTTGTCCAAATAATTTATGAATATGCCATTCATTAAGAACATGAAGATAGCCGGTGCATTGGTCAGTCCAAAAGGCACCACTACAAATTCATAATGCCCATACCTAGTCCTAAAGGTTTTCTTATGAATGTCTTCTTCCTTGACTCTTACTTGATTGTATCCTGCCCTTAGCTTAATCTTTGAAAATATCTTGGTTCCTCTTAGCTGATCAAAGAGGTCATCAATTCGGGGTAGTGGATACTTGTTCTTTATAGTGTACTTGTTTAGCTGTCGGAAGTCAATACACAGCCTCAAGGTTCCATCCTTCTTTTTGACAAAATGTACTGGTGCTCCCCGAGGTGAAACACTTTGACATATGTACCCTTTATTCAATAATTCCTCCAACTAAATTTGTAATTCTTTTAACTCTAGTGTGCTCATTCTGTAAGGTGTTTTTGACACCAGGGCAACTTCTGGCACTAAATCAATTGAGAAATCTATCTCCCTTCTTGGTGGAAATCCAGGTATTTCTTGGAATACATCTTAAAATTCCTGTAGCACCGAGAAATATTCAAGGCTTGGTCCCTTTGTATCAACTGACTCCTCCACATGAGTTGCATACAGTTGACATCCTTTTCTAAAACATATTTTCAGTTCTAAGCCCGAAATCTCCCTTATAGAGATGGGTCTTAGAACCCCTTTCACAGTGCTCTGTTTTCCATTTCCATCAAGACATGTAAATGTCTTGTTATGAAAGTCTAGGACAACGTGATTATTTTCCAACCAATCGATCCCAATCAGAACATCATAAGACCCCAATGGTATGATATTTAGATTAGTACTAGTATTTACACCATTAAGACTTATGAAACAACCTTTGACCATATCATGGATTCTTCTTTTGGTTCTAGTGGCTAACTGAACCAAACTTGATTTTCCAAGTTTAATTTTTCTCCAAATGTAATCTATCCACTATCTTAGGATCAATGTAATAATGACTTGCTCTTGAATCAATCAAAATAGAAATAGGCTGATTTATGATCTTACCTTCCACCTAGATCATATTGGACTGGTACTTTGCTTGTTGATCATTTAAATCTGCATAGATTCTTCCCATATGTCCGACTATTGTAGCCTCTTGGATGTTGCGCACAGTCTTCACTCTGTCCTTTCTATGTGGGCAATCCTTGTACAGGTGATGTTCCTTGCATCCCCAGCATTGGATTGGTGGTCTTCCCCTTTTCCCCAAGGAATCTTCTTTCTTGAATTCCCCCTTAGCATACTCATCTTGATGATTTATATTAGGCTCATTCCTATTGAAGGGAGGTTTGAATCCTTTTCTCCTCTGATCGAACTTTGCAGTATTCTTGTCCGTCCAAGATTTCTGGAGGGATTCTCTTCCCTGGCCTTTCTTATACAGGTATTTAGCCTTCCTGATGGCCTCATTCAAGGTCTTGGGTTCATCATACTTGATATTTTCCTTATAAAAGGTTGGCAATCCACTTACAAATCTTTGTATTTTCACTTTCTCATCACCAATGAACATGACATACTTTAACAATCCCAAGAACTTCTTCTCATATTCTTCCATAGTCATGCTTCCCAACCTAAGTTCAAAGAACTCATGCATTTTCTTGTCATAGAAATTCTCTGAGAGGTACTCCTTCTGGAAGTACTTATTGAACTACTTCCAAGTGATCCTACTTTCATTAACATGCTCCACTTGCTTCAGTTGGTCCCACCATATTGCAGCTTTTTCATGTAAGTGGTGGGTGTAAATCCTGGCTTCCAGGTTGAATGAATAGTTATGCAACTGAAAATATCTCCTAAGCCCAAGAAACCACACTTTAGCATCATCTTCCCTTTCTCTATCACCCTCAAAGGAAGGTGGCTTGAGCTTCCTCATCTCTCCTTGCAAACAATCTACCTCTTGTTTCCTTTTCTGGTGTCTGACAAGAGACACCTCTGGACTGCTTATGAGATCATTCATTGCATAAAAATTTCTTTATGAGTAAGGAGGTGAGTGGTGTCCCTGAGCTCTGCTAGCACTTCTGGAATAACCATCTCTTCCACGAGCATCTCTTCTTTCATGGCACCTGCCTTCTTCCTCTTGTCTTGAGTTTGACCCCTTATTATTTTTCCTCTGCAACTGATTTAAGCTCTGCAACACTCAAGCATTTATCTGAATTTTCTCTCTCATCAGCCTCTCATTGTCCGCTTTGTAGCTCTGCACTTCCATCTTCAAGCTTCTCATCGTTTCTATTAACGTTTCCTGCTCTTATTTCCCCTTGATTCCATTGGAATCTGTCTCTGCATTACCAACTCTGGTATTCTGGCCTTTGGCCTCCTTTTCATGACTGGAGGCTCCCTCGCCTTCTTCCATTTCCTCAATATGCATCCTGAGATGATGTTCTTAAGCCCCTTAATTTTGCAAAATGTGCAAGCGACCATTTTGTTAGAATTATACATATGATAAAAAAATTGCCAAACCATGCTACAGGTCTCTTTTTCTTGTTTATGGAGATCATATCTCCATTCTCCGAAAATAACAATGCCATGTTATCCTTGGCTGACACAGAGTTTCACCCTGCGTAGGCACTTCCTTCAAACCACCTCCCAGGTGACCATGGCTAAATCCCTCCTTGGCACTTTTCTGTCTCGAGGACAACCAATTCTTACCTTAGCCCTCCTTCCCTCAGCTATCAATTTGCATACGAACATGGCCATGACCCTGTGCTTAGCTGAAAAAGTGTTTCTCCAGAGCTTCAGGACTTCGGGACCTTCAACCAGGACCAGATCAACAATCCTCATCCTCCTTTATGATCAACGACCGAGATCCACTTCGGGACTCCACACTTTGGGAGTTTCAAATTTCCTCACTTGCTTCCTCCCATAACGCTTTTACCCAGATTTCATGATCTATCGATGTGTGTCCTCCCACAGATAAACAACTGTGAATCGCTTCAGCTCTTCAGGCTTCAGAAGTTTCAAACTTCCCTCCTGCACTTTCTCCCAGAGTGCTTTCACCCGATGTCGACGATCCTTCGACATGTGTATTCTGGAATCGACGGGTGATATATACTTCGACCTTCGGGAGTTTTCGACCCAATGCAACCTATCACATCTTTCCCTTCTAGAGTGCCCAATCTTCTAGACTACACGATCTGTCTCCACCTGGCGAAATGTTGGAAGCGGACACGTGGCACAATCATGCGGGTGACACGTGCCACGTTCTAATCAACTTTTCAATATTCCAAAATCTCAAATCTTACTGACATGTGGCACACATCCCATGTGTCCATGCCATCCCAGGTGATGTCTGCAAGCCACGTCACTTCGGGGATTCCAAGGTCCACATCACCTCTAGGTGACATCATCGTGCGCCATCACTTCGGTTCTTCGGGCCTCGGGGATTCGAGATTTTTCAAACTAGCACACTTCCAATTCTCTCGAACTCGGAATTCCTGAACTGGCCAATCTATCTCCATGTTCCCTCCTAGATCGGACGACCAAGGTTCACTTCGGGTCTTCACTCGGATTCCAAATATCTGCTCCATGTGTCCTCCTCAATCTAACAACTATGTTTTACTTCGGGGCTCTGGACTTCGGAGATATCAAAATTCAACCTTTTTCCTTGAAAACATTTTTATCTGGGGCTCGCTATCTACCGATGCGTGTCTCTCATGGTCGATGACTACGATTCCTTTGGGACTCCAAACTCCATAAATATGAAATTTTAAACTTATCTGACCCCATTGGCTTTTATCCGAAGCCATGGATCTGGTGACGCGTGGCTCTCGACAGATCAATGGCTGAGATCCTCTCCGATGATTGGATGGTCGAGGTTTTCTTCAACTCTCCCGCTCTCTGTGCTTTGGGAGTCTCAAATATCAACTGGAAACCTCTTGAATGGATTCCTCTGGAGTTACTAATCTGTTGACACGTAAAATATTGGCGATCGATAGTCATAATCTACTTCGGACGATTCGACAATTGACGTTTACTTCGGGTATCCTGTCTCCAGGCTTCAGGAGTCTCAAATCTCAACTTCTCCTCGCTCGCTCTTTCTCAGAGTGATTTCATCTGGAGCACACGATCAGTTGATGTGTGTCCTCCTATGGATCGAAGGTCCCCAGCTACTTCGTTTATTCGGAGTTTCGATGTTTGAGCCCTAATCTGTCACATCACTGCATACCTTTCAAATTTGTGAGGGATTGCATTGGTGGTTTAGAGTAACCCTCTTTTTTCCCTGCAATTCTCCTAATGCTGACACGTAATCCCTTGGTGAAACTGTGGTTTGGATTGCGGGACTGCCTTGGGAAATTATCTCCCAATCAACTCGGTTCCCCACAATTTCTGTTGGCCATTTATCTCTCTCTCCAATGGGATCCGATGGTCGCAACCTTATCCCTTGTTTTCTTTTTATCGAATGACCCTTGTTCACCTGTCCTCCAGTTCAACTACCCCGGATATCTCTTGATCCTATAGTGGTGATCGATCTCGAATTTAAAAGGGACAGTCACGATCCTTCGAACCCTTATAGAGGATCTATGACGTTATGTCTCCTGCGTAGCTTCTGCAACACCATTCCTCTTTATATTTTCAATTTCACGGTCAGAGTTCGATCTCGACCACGAGGCTCTAACCTACAGACCCAGCCCATACTAGCCCGATGTTTCAACCAGAAGTTCTGATACCAAACTGTAACATACCTAGCCAGCCACAGGCCGGGGTATGCTACCTGCAAGCCCACCCTTGGACTTCTTTCTCATACCGATACCTTCTTTAATTATTAAGGATGCATAAGATAACAGATCTAATGACATGCACAACAATATCCAGCAAGCATGCATAATCTAAAGATTATATTAAATGATAATTAAATATACAAAACAAAAAATACATTCATACACATATAATGATATCACGACAGAGAGAACTTATCTTTATGAAATATAACACTGACTAGAAGCAGACCAAGGACGTTTGACCCAACCGTAGACACCACTGCTCCAAATATCAATAGTAGTGTCACTCCTGAGCTAGGGCTATGAATCCACAAGGACAGTTCTAGAGTGTAATTGGTTTCCCTCAAGCAATCCTTCTCCTTTATTTTCAGGGCCTCCAGCACAGCTGGTCCATAATCTCAATGCTAGAACTCTCAGGACTCGCGGTTGTGAGCAAACCAAGGCACAAGATAATGCATTTCAGACATTCAGGCTCCAAGTCATGGCTGGATCACACCAGTGACCACTGCATCCAACTATCCTATGGCTAATTCTTTAGCATCTCGGTTTCCTTTTCCAAGCCAAGACGCAAGTGAGGATGGGCCGATGAATGGGTCAGGGGGTGCATGGGAGTGCATGAGGGGAAAATGAGTGAGTGAATGGGAAATCAGCGAACAAGTCATCAGTCGAACCCCCCCATCAGACCAAAGGCGAGTTTAAGTAACCTCATGGGGAAAACAAGAACCTCTTGGCCTTCCCCAAGAATTGAACGTAATTGATCCCTTCCCTTAGACAAAAGGGTAATTTAAAATAGGAATAAACACTTAGTCCCTCAAGCTCCCTCTCTTGTGGAATCATAGCCTCCTATAACTCTAGTCCTTGTCTGTCTAGCAGCCAACGATGTGTTTATTATTAATAATGATAAAAACATTAAATTTATTGAGCATATTGGCCCTTTAATAACTATTTGGGCACTCAAGCCTCTCAGCATTGTAACAATACATTATTTAAAATGGGTGTTCGAAACCTGGGGTGTTACATTTTTCCTAGTAGCGATTCCCTTGAGATCCCATTAGTGAGATTCCTAGTTACCTTCGCCAGATAGAACTTCATAAACGAATCATGCAACCTGATGGACTTAGGGAAATGAAGTGGGCACAATCCTTGGGTCAACCCTGATAAAAAAATGGGATGATCGATGGAGTGATATCAGTGAAGGGGGTACATTCCTTGGGTTGGGCAGGTCAAGAGGAATAGAGCTAGTGGAAATCAGGATAGATGTAGAAGAATGCTAGTGGTTTATGTATGTATTTTGGGTTGGAGTACCTATATATTTATTGTTATGCTGAAATGTTTATTCGATATTAGGCCGAAGAGAGTATATGTTGATTAATGGCCGAAGAGCCTAGCATTGTAATTGTATTTTAACCTAGTGGTGTTGTGCACCGAGGACTGTGAAAAAATAAGGGGGGGGGGGAATGCAACATCCCTGGTTTAATCCCTACAAATTATAATGTAATTGTGTAACTATTGTTAGGCTGGTGAGATGATATGATGGGGAAAAGAGATCGTATTGATTTAATGTGGTCGGGGACCAAATTGTATATTATGTACATTGAAATAATTATTAAGAATAATNTGGGGGGGATATGATTCCACAAAAGAGAGGGGTCCAAGGGAGAATATTCATGGGTATTAATCCAAACCCACATTCCTAAAATTATTATCATTATGTATAACCTTCTAAATTGTTTTTAAGTGTTTCCAAACCCAATAATTAAACTCATGTAAGAGGGTGGGTGGGTGTTGTAATCTAGGAAAAAGTAAGTGAGTGTTACCAGTATTTTAGTACATAATCAAGCATAGAATCACATATGTATACATATAGATAGAGACATACACAAAGTAGTGGAATACCAAAGATCATAATTTTATTAGATGGATGAATCAGTACAACACAATGGATACATCTTATTTGATACATGCTTTTCTAATTATCCCTACATATTCAATTACCAGACAGTTGTAACTAATTAACTACCTAGGTTGGTTAGTTAGAAGAATCCTTGACTGACTTATACTTTCAACTTCGACAGTAGAGAGACTAGCTCCTAGTTGATTGTCAGGTCTAGTCGACAAAGTCCAATAGCCCCTACAACATATCCCCCCACCTCAATTTCTTTCTCACCCCGAGAAAGAGGGGAGTATAACAAAACTTTATTTACATTTACTATTTACAAAATAATAATGATAGAAAGAGAGAAAGAAGAGGAGTTATAGCCAAAAAATTTTGGTTCTTGATAGGATTATGAAGCCATATTCAACTGTCATGCTATGCCGATATCTTTGTCACTAGTCGATTCAACTGCATCCTTTGGTCTACTTTCTATACTAGCTTCAAAGGCAGTTTGTAGAATTTTTGGAGTTGAATGTTGCAGGTCTTGGGTGAATTCATGCCATGCATTGATCGAATGGTGTTCTTCCATGCCTAATGTCTTGATATGTCTGAGAAAGTTTACTTTTTCTTCTATTTCTTCTTGTTTTACTATAGCTAAATCTGGGTCAATCTGTTGATCCATCTCTTGAATCTTTTCTCTGAGCTACACAAGGGGAATTACTGTGATGTTGGTTTCCAAATGTACTTTGTGCCCTTCCTTCTGCCATTCTTGTTCTTTCTGTGAGAGTTGCGACTCTACTACTTTTTCTTTTGCTAATTGACTTGAGATGACCTCCTTGATCTTGATGTCGATTGTCATATTTCTAGTATTTTCTATGTTTTTGACCACATATTTTTGTATCCTACACTTGTTGAAAGTAGTTGCAAAGTAGTTTGGCCAGTTACTTACCACCGAACTTAGCATTGTAGCATGCTTGGTGAATTCTTACACATTTTTTCTGAGTCCTTTAAGATGGTTTTATTATGTCACCATGATGGTGGTTGTCTGCTCTTGGATTCTTTAATTATCAGTCATTGCTAGGCGGTGTTGTTGTTGTATATATTCCTTTTCCTTTTGGAGAAGTTCGACTTGTTTTTGGTTGTCGGTATTAGCTTTGATCATCCTTTTGACCAAGTCTTAAAAACCAGCCAATGTGATCTCCATTTTTGGAAGCTGCTCTATTCCTAAATGCTCTATGACAATCACTTTGCATTCCTATAGCATTTTCCTTTGGTCCTCCTTTTTTTTGAAACCAGACTTCCTTATTTAATAACTTTATTCCACCTCTTTGTTGATTATTTTGAAATGACTTGATGTAAGTCGAAGAAGTGTTGTTTAGATATTGATGTCAGGGCAAGTGTATTTTCAACAACTGACTTGGATGGGCTAGATGATCGGGTCAGTTTAAATATGATTTGCACAGGGTTTTTTTTCTTACTCTTTCTTGAAGTTTTTGTTGGCCCCCCATCCTTATCTTGATCTTGTGTTACAAGTAAGTGAGTCTAATCGACATGTTCCCTTATAGTTGTTTCCTTCTGTTGTGTCTGCTCTATTTATATCTGCAAGGAAGGTTGTTGAGCCTGCATCGAACCTTGTACTACATCCTTAGTCAGAGTGTTTTCTGCGAAAGGCTCCTCTATGTGTTCCTATTTAGTTGTTGTCTTGTTTCTGTGGGTACGTTGGTCATAATATCTATTGGTCCTGATTCAAAAATATTATCAACTAGGGTGTTGATTTCCTAGACGTCGACTTCATGATGACCGACAGACTATTGTATATATTCAACTGGATTGATCGTCTGGATTTGTATTTGATCGACCAACTCATGTTGGTGTGCAATTTCAACTCGCTGAGCCGACTAATTGGTATTCCTTCGACCGAATCAGGCTTCTTTGGCCTATCGATATTGATATCCTCATCGACCGGTGTATATGGTTGTTCTGACTCAGTTGTTTCTGATGACTCAAAAATTACAAGTTGCATCTTCTTCTTCTTTGTAGGTCGTTCCTCGACTATGATTGTTGGCTCAGGTGGTGGGGATTCTCTTGTCAAGTTGATTGGTGGGTTGGTCACTCTCCTTTTTCCTGGTGTCAGCTTCATTCTGAATTCTACTTCTAATAGGGTCGTTGTGACCTTTTCTGGAGTTACCATAGTGGTCAAGCTTTTGTGTACCATATGCCTCCTTACTCCCCTTGTTTCAATCTATCAAAGTGTATTTTTATTTGTTTGACCTAATGTTTTTGTACTTTATCTTTCTCTATTTCTTCCTTCATTTCAGGTCCAACTAATGATCTTAAATTATTCTTCATCGTAGCAGTCTCCTTTCAAGTCTACCTCTCTATCTGCTTAATGTTTTTAGCAATTTTACTAGTGATACTAGTCATATTTTCTTGAAATACGGGGTTGTTAAATTCAATACCTCCAGTAGAATGAAAAGTCTCCCACCATATTTATTTTGTGTTGTAAGATATTTCTTTGACTCCAACTCTCATTTTCCCTTTATATTTTTTCGTTGGTTTCTTTCTTTTTTCAAGCGAAGCCCATTCAAGAACTATTTGCAGTGATTCTAAGTATTTAACAAAGGGTGTTGCATATAACTTTTCTTCTCTTTCCTCCTTTTGTTCTATGTCAGTAAGGGGGAATACCAAAGGTAGTCCTGGTTGGTTAAATTCAGGAGGAATTTCTATCTCCTAGTCTATTTTTCTTTCTAATTCAATGAATATTTCCTTTGTTGTCAACTGATAATGCAACTCTTCTGGTTTTGGGGCCAACTCTAGTCCACACCAAAGTTTGGTGCAGTCGAGTTCTAACTGAATATGGAAAGGTGTCATAAGGGCCCGACAAACCAGTTTATTGATGCACCATCTATGTGAGCTATATTTTGAGTTTATAACCCATAATCAAAACAATTCTTCTGGAGATAGAGAACTAGAGGTACCTGTCTACTCTATTGCAAAAATTATGTATTTTTCCATTGTTGGAACCTTCTTAATTGTGAATGAAATTTCACCGACTAGACTATATTGCTCCATTGATACGTAGATTAATAAAAAATGGAATTTGATATCCTTACCTACTTCTTGGAATTCCTTTCAATTATTCCAAATGATGCCGGCCATGTATTTGGTCTAGTTGAAGATTTATGTTTTTTGGAAGATTTGGCTGATTGACTCGACCATGGTCATTTTGACATCAGAAGCTCGACCAGTTGGTGTAAATCATAATGATAAAATTATTGTAGTCCATCTTGCGTGCAATTTGGGGATCTTGTTGATAAGTAACCGGTTGGAATTTTTTTTTTTTTTTGACCCGATTAAAACTTGCATCCAAGCATTTGCATTTAAAGTTTTGGAGACCTTGACCCCCATCTTATGAATTTAGGTGATTTTGTGAACAAGCCCGCATGTTATTGCTATGAGGCTATCAAGCCAAAGATATCCATGGTGATATCGACTAACAATGAACTTTGTGCTTCTTCCTTCCATCCCCCAAAGTCGACGACTTGTGGTGCTCCTAGGAGGTGTTTGATTCCTACTTTTGCTAGGAATTTTGTTTCATGCCTCCAACATTTGTTCTCCAACCCCCATTCAGTAAAAATTTTCCATTGCTTTCTCCAATCCATATCCTCTAGTAGCAATTGTCGAATATTCTTGATCTGATTTTGCAACGATGTTGTGGTTGTTCTGTCAAACCTTTGTCTTGGTAATGATCCTTCCATTGTCTTAGATACTTTTCCTCTCATTCTCGACATATATAAGTCCAATTCGATAGTATTCAAAATTTCTGGGAGAGTTGCAAGTTTGTGTGGTTGCTTGGTCGACTCTATACTTTGTTGCCAGGGAGAAAATAACACTGACCTAAAGTCATATGTGTCCTCCAAAATTATAGGTAGGAGAGGTAGATTCAGATTAAATGTGTCCAGTTGTTGCTTAAATTCGCCTGCCTCTGTCATAACCATCGGTGGTATGTTTTATTCATATGATGGGACATCTATGGTATTTCTTAGTTGGCACGCATGTAGGTCCACTTGGATTTTGTTTGTGTCAAGTTGACCCAAAGTTATATTAGTCGTTGCGCAATGATCTTTTTCATCGTGTCAAGCACTAATGTTCTTGTCATATATGTCGATCCTTTCCTGCCACATCTTAAATGTATTGTCCTTCTTGGATTTGGACTTTTCGCGGTCATTTTTTTCACTTGCACGATTGCCTAAGTCTCCTCTATTGATCTGCGGTTGATACATGGTTTGATAGATTATTGCTTGTGTATCGTAGGGTTTTCTATTGTTAGTTCTTCTTAGTCGGTTTTCTTGATAATTACTTCATTCTTCTATTTTATTGTGGTCCCCTCTATGATGGCTTCACTCACTTGAACCTCGCTCACTTGATCTGGATCTACCTCGATTGATCAATTTTCATTTGATGAGGACTTGTCATAATTATGTAGATGGAGTTGTGTGTCTATCTCATCTTCATCCACTTTCTCTATGGCTTAACTAGGGGATTTTTTCTCTCTCCATTCTACTTTTCCTTTACTTTTTCTTCCAAGCTTTGGAACCTCTTTAATACTTAGCTTTTCTTATAACAATTTTTTGTACCTGAATTCTTTATAACCGACTCTTAGTTTATTAATATAAAAAGGATTTATTTCTTGATACTATTACATTAATCTACTTTGGATGGAATGTTATATTTCCAGTTCTAGTTGATCCCTATTGGCATTACTTTCTACAGACTTTTCCGACAAGGTTCCTCATCTTTATGTATTATACTTCTTTAATCGGGAACCATTAATTACTTTTTAAAATGGATTACCCAACAAAGTTTGAAGTTGAACTGTGCATGTTGGTCGAATATCTTCTATAACGTAAGGACCAAGCCATGCTGTCTATAACTTCATGGGTTTTCCTTTGATTCAGTTGTCATATATAGAACTAAGTCTCCATTTTTCATATCCTTCATTTTTAGATGATGATCATGCCATGTTTTATGTTTCTTTTTTTTAACTTCTTGGTGGTGCATTGCTTTGAATCTTCCTTCTAGCTTATTCAATTGGTAAAGATGATCTTGCCTGCTTCTGTCTTGGATTAATTTAGCAATAGATGTTACTCTATCTGAGTTGTCCCAGAAGTGAAGTGGGATCATAGATTCTTGTCCATAGAAGAGTTTAAAGAGAGTATGTCCAGTCAAAATCTTATAAGAATATCTATATGCCCACAAAAATGCAGGATTTTTTTCGGCTCAGTCGTTCTTGTCGATGCTTCATATTTTAGTGAGTCTTTTATGTAGTGTATTATTAAATGATTCAACAAAACCATTTGCTTGGGGATGGTATGTCATTGTTCTTCTATGATCAATAAGAAATTTCTTTGGTAGGACTTGAATTGTATCATTCACAAAATGTGTCCCTTGGTCATTGATTAATGTTAGTGGACATCCAAATATTGTGATTATGTTCTCATAAATAAATTTCGTTGCAAACTCTTTAGTGCATGTTTCAAATGGTTTTTCTTCTGATTACTTAGACACGTATTCAAATGCAGAGATAATATATTGTGCACCTGTTCTTTTTTCTCTTT
Source organism: Picea mariana (assembly GCA_032191745.1). Taxonomy (NCBI): domain Eukaryota; kingdom Viridiplantae; phylum Streptophyta; class Pinopsida; order Pinales; family Pinaceae; genus Picea; species Picea mariana. Next base: position 18,527 of record JASDQU010509833.1, on the reverse strand, counting down.
GAGGAAATGGCCCGACAAAGTCGATGGCCCAGATCTCAAATTGTCGATTAGGGTTGACTGACTGTAATTCCATCTCATTCTTCCACAAAATTCAACCCATTCTTTGACAGCTATCAAATTTATTGACTTTTTCTCGACAATCTTTATGTAGAGTCAGCCACTGTAGGCCCACCTGAAGTATCTTTCATGTTGTCATGTCGGCCTGAAAGTGGCCCCCAAATGGTCGTGCATGTTCCTCAGTAATAATGTCTTCTCTTTCATGTTCTAGAGAACATGTTCTTAAGACGTCATAAGGTCCCATTTTTTATATATATCCACTTATGATTGTGAATGGGGTTTCTTTTAGAGATAACACTTTATTTTTATTTGTTGAGAGATCCTCGGGTGCCTTCCCCTCCTCCAATAAATATGTTATTTATTCCATATCTTTTGGTGTTGCTTCAACACAGAATAGATGTGCATCTAGAAGGTCATCCTCTATGCCAGTCAGGTCCTCCCCTGTCTCGAGTCGGAACATATGGTCAGGCTTGAAGTTATTTTTCCTGGGTTAGATGATTATATAGAATTTAAATGATTGGAATAGTAATAACCAACATAATATTTTTCCTTGATGAACATGTTTATTGACTAGATATTTTAATGCCTAATGATCTGTAAAAAAACGTGAATGGGTCTGCAAGAAAGTAATGTTGGGATTTATGCAAAGAAAATATCATCGAAAAGGATTCCCTTTTTGTTGTTGAGTAATTCATTTCTTATTTATTCAATTTTTGACTAGCATACGTGTTTGGGTGGTCAATTGTATCATCATATGGTTGCATTAGAACCAACCTGACAACAACATTTGAAGCATCGACATGAATGTGAACACTTCTCGACCAGTCGGGGAATTTTAGTATGGGGGCATTGACCGATTTCTTCTTTACAATTTTGAATGAGTCCTCGTATTCTTGATTCCATCTAAACTCAATTTCTTTCCGAAGAATCTCATCCATTTGGAAACTGATATCTGAATAGTGGCGTATAAATTTTTGGTAATACCCAGTATTTTCGAGGAATATTTTAATCTATTTCTGATTTACAGGTGGCTTCAAGTCGAGGATGATTTTGATTTTTTCCATGTCGAATTTTACACCATCCTTGCATACCACATGGCCTAACAAGATGCTAATTGGTGTGGAAAATATGCACTTATTAATACTGAGAGACAATTGGATTTTTCTGCATCGCTCAAGAATTAACCTGAGCCATTGTATATGGTTTTTGAATAGGATGTATATAGTCCAATCATTGAAGTAGATAACCATTGTCTTGTAAATGTATTATTGAAATTATTTTACTACTATTATTGAAAACATTGTTGGGGCATTCTTTATCCCAAATGGCATTACCTTATAGGTGAATGATCCAAATTCAGATACAAATGTCATCTTTGGTTGATCTTCTTTAGCTATAGGGACTTGATTGTATCCTGGAAATCCGTCTGTGAATGAGTAGCATTAATGACCTACAACTTCATTAATTATTTCATCGACGAATGGAGTGGGGAATGAATCCATTAAAGTTAGTTTGTTGAGACCTCTAAAGTCGACGCAAATTTGTAACTTTTTAGGGTCATGCTTCTTCAGTTGAACCACCATAGGACTTTCCCATGTGCTTTGTCAAATGGATATATGATGCCTAGTAATAACATTCCCTTGATTTCCTTCTAGACGATGGGATTGTATTTGTGAGATAATTTATAAGGTCATTTTTTGATCGGCTTTGCTCCAAGAATGAGTTCAATTTTCATTTTTTCCATTTCTTCTACAAGTCCTTTTAGATATTTATAGTCTCATGTGAATATATATTGATATTCTTTGAGTAATTTAACTATTCCAACTATCTCCTTCTCTGTCCAATAGTCACCTAATTGTGCCATTTTGGGTCGATCATCATATTGAACTCATTTGTCTTTATTTCAACATTCATCTACTCTGGTGGTTTTTCTTCTTCAAGATGTCAATCCCCTTATTCAATTTTGGTGAAGCTTTCTAGGAAGTCGGGTTGTTCACTTTCCTCCTTTTCTTCCTCAGATATTTTTAATACTGATTTTACATAGTTTTTCATCTTGTTCAAGCTACTTATGGATAATCACTGCATGTGAGCGTTTTGAAATGTCCAAAGTTTTGAGTTAAATTCTCCACCCATCATCAGGGACATTTTGTTTCTACATGTTAAGCTTCAAATGTCTCCGATGATGGGTGGAGTTTCCACTTGAAACGTTGGACATTTCAAAACACTCACACACAGTGATTATCCGAAAATTGCTTGAACAATATGAAAAATTGTGGAAACACACATTCTCAAATAATTTTGCATCGTTGGGTGGTCACTTTTCCATCGGAACCTCTATCTAGGACATGTTTTTATTTTCCATATCAATTCTTTGTGTTGTTTTATTTTCATTATTCTCTGTCGAAACAAGGTGGCAATTCGATGTCAATCCTTCATCGACTACCATCTTCCCTTTTTCCTTTTGTATATATGGTGTTCATTTTTCTAGGAAGATTTTAATTTTCTTTGTTGTTTCTCTTAGATGTTCCTACTCCGAAATAAATTCAAAGTCTTTGATAAAATTTTCTTTAATGTCATACCAATTGAGTGTATGGCCACATGCTTCTTTGATTTTATACCATTTATTTGGGATTTCATATAGTGTGTTTGGAAACATGTGCAGCCATACCATTTTATCTCTATATCCTATTTTGCGCCATTCATTCTCACAATGGTGGATATGTTCGACTCGATCATACCCAACCTTCAAGATAGAGATTTCAGCTATTTTGGATAGCTTCTTTTCTCCAAAGTGTTCTACAAAGTAAGTTGATACAATTGTCCATTTTTATAGTCTTAGGGGATGTGTTTCCGACCATCTTGTGGCTTGGCATGTGAAGGTTTCCACTAAGCTTTGAGTTTTTCCTTGTTCTCCGATAGATTTAGAAGATTCCTTGACATGTGTCAATGAAACATTTTGTTCATTGTAGCATAGCAGATTTTTCATTGTGTTGTCAGTCGAAATAAGTGTAGGAGTTTATCGAAGTCTCTTTTCATACACTATAGGTACTTCTTGAATTGAATAGCATGTTCTGGAACATTTTATAGGGATGGCTTCAATAGACCAACAATATTTCAAGTGTGCTTTGTAATTTTTTATTTTCCAATTATATAAAGTTGAGTCAGAGTTGTGTCTGACCAAGAGAGAATAGCCTGCCAAAATTTCTCCTTGTGTTTTGCTCGACATAGTCTCTTTGTTCATTGATTATTTGATATAGGCATCGAGATTCTTGGTCCTCATCCCATGATTCAATCCAAGGATTCCCTTCTGTAGGATCCAATGGGATAATTATTTTCTTCCACTCCCTTTTAATTTGATTCTTTCATTTTTGAGGGAGATATTTCCTTTCATTTGTCATCCCCATGGCTGACCAACAAGTGTTTCATATGTTGGAATTCCCTCAAATAATTCAATTACTTTGAATTCGCTTGATGTCGGTATACCCATAATTTGAGTTAAAATATTTATGAGTATACCAATAGGCTCAATTAGTATTTGATCCACCAATTTTAGGTAATTTAGTGTTGGTTCTAATGAAGGTCATCCCAATCGTAACCACATATCCCAAGGTAGGATATTTACTTGAGATCCAAAGTTGAAAACTACCTGGTTAATCATTACTCCGTTGATTTTCAAATCAACCCGTGGGTCATAGTCTTAATGTTTGTTGGAAATTTATTTGATATCCTTAGATGGTATTTTTTCTTCTTTATACTCTCTTAGTATATTAACTACATCTATCACTTGACCGACTGAATTCCTTTCTTTTAATATCTGTAATAATTCTTGTACAATGTATTTGTCTTGTCTTCCTCTGTTTGGCTAATATTGATTATAATTTTTGAAGAAGTTAAGAGCTTCCCTCATAATACCTTCTTCTTTATATGGATTTGGAAATGGACCAGATATTATTGTTTGTCAATCTTGTGAAGGGATATGATTAATATCTTATCATGCACCTCATCTTGTGATGATATGTAAGTTTTTTGAATTTAACACTTCTTGTTTTGGGACTATGTGTAAGAGGTTGACATTCTCTTTTATCATGATCTTATCAAGTACTATTGGAAAATATTTCAATGAATGATCGTCAATGCCACAAATGTTATAGAATTTCAAGTTGACACGATATTTTACTAAGAAGTGGAGGCTAATGTGGTCATCTTTCCAATAATTGTAATAGTAAGGTTGACCTCAACCTCGACCTTGGAATCCAGCTCGAACTCATCCGCCTTGACCTCGACCTTGGCCATAATATTCATTTCTTCTCCCATAGTTTTTATTTTGATTTGCTTAGGTGTGAAAAACTATGTTTACATTTCTATTTTGTGCATTTAGTCGGCACTCAGATGTTCTATGGTTGTGCATTTCACAAATATGGAACGACTTGGTATTTTTCAAATTGTGCAAAAAATATTGTACAGTATGGTTGCCCAAAGTTTTACATATGTTACAATATGTTTCTTCTTACACTCGTCATGCATCCACTGCTCTTGGTACTTGATCGTTAAGAATACAAGTATATTTTGTGTGACCATCTTCGCAACATGTGGTACACCATAATTCGCTTCTCCTTAAGGTTAGATTCTTGATGGTCAGTTGTAGATGTTCTATTTTTTTTCTAGCCTTTTTGTCGATGAGGAAGTCGATGGGTCGTCATCGTCTGTCTCAACACATTGCACTTTTTGTAATGCATCTTCACATGATTTTATCTCGTATATTCATAATGGAGTTTTGATTCGTTGTAGTAATCTGGCTACATATCATTGTACTAGTAGACTTTGATCAATTTTGAATGGGATTTGGCTAAGTAGATCTTTGAATATTTTGTCGTATTTATGGATCGACTCGCCTAGTCATTTTTTTATTTCTTTTCATTTTTGTGCAGCCAGGTGTGTAACATCTTGGACCTTGAAAAATGATAAAAAATTGCTCTTTATTTCTGATTTTGACCAATTATGATTTTTTGTAAAATTCATGAATCATGTTAGAGCATGGTGTCAAAGTGAAACACCAAATGCCATATGCTTATCTTCGTCTTTGATGTTTGTTGCATCCCAAAAAATTTCGCATACAAACCAATGTCTTCTTGGGTCCTCATCTCCCTGATAGATGGGAATGTGGTTGAGTCGCATTATTATTTTCTTCTTAGGAACAATATCCTTTTGTGATGTCTAAATCAATGCAAGTTTCCATTGAGATATAAAAGTTTCAGTCAGAGATTGAAGCACCGCCTTGTCTGTTAGTCAGTCTGTTGTTGGTTGGTATTAGAGGAGTAATTGCTTCTTTCTTTCTCTATGAGGTACTTCTTCGGTCTGAAAACTTTGGTATTTGTATTCGACAATACGTCCTTATAACGATCGTGTCAGTTCACAACTATACTCTACTAGATTATTTTGTTCTCTTGATATGAGATTTGGTAGGGGGGTCGGGTCCATGAGATACTTGAATGAGAATCTTATCAACTTCATTTATTTGTGGCTCAACAATGAGCGTATCACTTAAATTCCCATGTGTAATGGTTCTATACCATAATATTGCATATTGTTCGTCGATCTGAAGTCTCTGTTGAAGGAAGTCTATAATTTGAGGGTTGGTTGCTTGAACAAGAGGAGTGTGTATCATCGGTCCTGACTCTTCGTGATCCATTATTTCATCTCGATTTTCCAGTTGATGGGTGCCCATGCTAGACTCTATCAAATGTGCTTCATCACTTTTGTCGGGGATCGTCGTGGCTTTTGTTATTTCCATCTCTAGTCATTTTCTTTTAGACTCAGACTGCTCATGCACTCTAATAGACTGATATACTCTGACCATTTTTCTATTTGAATTTCAGTTGTTCCACATGTTATGAATCTCCTCTCTCTCTTTTTGTCTCTTGTCACAATCCAATTTTCGAATGTCATAAATTTTTTTGTAAATTTTCTTTCCTCTCGAAGACATTTATGCTTCAGTCAAATGAACTTTGGTATGCTCTTTTCTTATGGAATCTCATGGATCAATCGACCCTCAAATGCTGCCTCGACTTACTCGGAGTTGGTGAAGATGGCCATGTTTTTTTGCTCAAAAATTATTCCCATGCTTGTTTTGTATCTTTGCACCTTACTTCTAGGAATTCGGCCCACTTTTCATCTCTCTCTTCCCATTTAATATTTTGTGGTGGTGTACCAAGTCGAGGTCATAATTCAACAATGTCACTTAATCCTTTGTTGAGCAAGAATTTATGAAGCAGTTTAGGGATGTTGCACAAAAATCCATCGTGTAGCTCTGTGTAGAATTTGTCTTTTATTGTGTCGAGAGATGTTTGATCCTCGATAGCTTGTTCTATGATGTAATATTCAACAATTATTTCAACCCACTCATGTAGGTTCATTTGACGACCATTTGTAAGTTTGAGTGTTATCTTTTTGTTGGGATTTAATTTACGCATTACCATATTTGTCGATGTATTCGAATAGGGATTCTGGAATATCTTCTAGAAATATTTCATGTGTCTCTAAGAAAAAGCGTGATCTTGCTTCTTCTAGCGATAGGTTGTCTCTTCTAGCGTAATTATTAACGTAATTTTCAATTTTTCTCTCCCACCATTCGTGTATGTCTTTCAAAGTGATCATCTATGTGATCTTCTGCATGCCTAGGTTGAGAACTATTGACAATAGAACCAATGTTGTAATCTAGGTAAAATTAAGGGAGTGTTACCAGTAGTTCAGTACATAAGAAAGCATAGAATCAAATATATATACATATAGACAAAGACATACACAAAGTAGTGGAAGCCTAAAGATCAACACTTTATTAGATAGATGAATGAATACAACACAATGGATACATCGTCTCTGATACATGTCTGTCTATTTATACCTACATATTCAGTTACAAGGAAGTTGTAACTACTTAACTTCCTGGGTTGGTCAATTAGAAAATTCCTTGATCGGCTTATACTTTTGACTTCGACAGTTGACCGACTAACTCCTAGTCAACTTTCATGTCCCTACAATAGTGTGATAAGTCACATCCCATAGTTATTGAGGAGCATGGGTTGAAGTGCAATGATCTTTGGAAAGAGTGTGAGTTAAGCAAGAAAGAGAGAAGAAGAAAAATATGTATACATAATAGATACAAGTTTTACATGTAGTTTTTGGGTAGTAAGAAGAGAGATAAGTGTTGGGGAAGATAAAAAACCATGTTGTGCTTGAAGGAAACCATTGTTTGGTTGTGTTTTATACTAAGAAAGAGGAATGTGTGCCTATAAATTAGGCTATAAGTCTGTAGTGTGTTTTATTGTTAAGGAAATGACTCAAAATCCTTGTGAAGGTTGTTGTGAGAGCTCTTGAAGTATTTGTCAGTTCATAGAGTCCCCATCTAAGATATTCACAACCAAATAAGTGCACTATTGGCCCTGATAAATAAAGGGTACAACCTGAGGGACTCTGAGTAATGAAGGGGGTATATTCCTTGGTTAGTGCAGGTTGTGGGGAAGAGAGAGAGAGATATGGATGATTGGAATTGTTGTGGTAGTAGAACCTAGTCCTTGGGGTTTTTGAGTTTGTGGAGAGTATACAATGATTGGGCCATATCTCCTTGTGGACTCATAACCTCAACTCGGGGGTGGACTGCTATTGAGAGAAAATGAATTACAACACATATGTGTTGAGGAAAAGATATGAAATGATCTTACTCAAGCATTTTCAGATTCTGCTTGGATAAATAATAATAGATGGGAATGTCACCCTAGGTTTATAGCCATCAAAAATAAAATCCTAACTCACAAGTATCAATTACAAGTGCTTAGGCTAGTCTTTTTCACAAATAAAAGCTTGCTGGAAAATTCATTTTAATATGATTTTCAGAATATAATAGTTGTTGAAAATAAGTGTAAAGACAGAAGTAAGACACCAAGATGATAATAAAGACAGATGAGACATAAAGAAATCCTTTATTTCATTCCAATTCACCAAAGAATCATTTTCTTTACAAAATCCCATACAGAAATTTCGGACCAAAGTCAAGATTACACATCCCCGATGGAACATACAAAAGAACCTCTGACAGAAAATAAAAATTGAACTCTAAAATTTGGATCATCTGCCATAGATTACTACCCACTCAACTCTGCACAATATCCTTTTTAAGTCTTGAAAACCAATTCACAAACAGACAAGTCTACACAGACTATCAAAGATAGATCAACACCTATGACAAACAAGTGTCTGAATGATGTAATTTAACACTGAATGTTGTTGCCTACAATAAGACCCTGCAATCATAAAAGAGAATTAGGCTTCTAATAAATTAAAGAATGAATTAAAATTGAATTATCTCAACACAAACTCAAAGAGTAAACCTTAGTATGCTTCTCCTTCTATCCTCCTCTTGTTCCTCCCTTTCCTTTTGCCTTTAAGCAAATTAGAATTGGTTGAAGTAGTTGAACCACCTCATTAGTTAAGTTAACAAAAAACTCAACCAATTTTTTAGTTAAGGGGGGGAAAAGTAATAAATCATAATAAGGGCTTTAGATAAATAATAACTAGTAGGTGGGACCCCTTGTGACTCCCTTTAGTTCTCAACAATCATAACATAACTAGTCAATTAAACAAAACACCCCTCCTTGTGACTCCCAACATCACATCCATATTTGATAATTCATCTCAATAATATTTGCAACTATTTCCAAAATATATTACCAACATATCCAAAACAAGCTATATGAAAATATGAAGTCAACTGTCATGAACAAATAACAACTTAAAACCCATATTTTCCAGTTTGTGAGGCAATCTTTCCCTTGTTGATGCTATCATATTTTAGTCCTCCTAAACCTGCCTTCGGCTGTGTGGAATCTTTAAGCCTCATCTCGTTGATCGTATGAGAGAAATCGTCCTTCCGATGCATGTGGGAGGATGCATATTTATTAGAATTATTTGAAGATGTGGAAGGGGCAATAACAACTTTCTCTTTGACAGTGGCATAGTAGGGCTCAGTTTTCAGCCTTTTATTTGAATAACTCATTCTTGTATGCATAATTTATTAGAAAATAGTTCTTTTAAGAACCATACATGACAACTCTTTAAAATATGAAATAGATTTTGGCTCAACAACATTATCAGACTCATGCAATCCAATTCATATAAATTGTTTAACCATTGTCAATGAGCAGGGGGTGAACAAAAGGTCCTGGGATATGTGAGGGGCTTGTATTTAGCGAAAAAGGATAAAATGAAGGGGAAAAGAACACGGTTACTGCTCAAAGACAAAAAACAATCAACTGTAATGCAGACTAAAGAAAACATCACTGTGATCTAACCAAGAAAATGTACTTCCAATTCCTTCAATACAGAATTATCCTTGACTGTAATCAATTTTAGAATAGGGAGTGAAAAATGAATGTGGGAAGGTGATGGGGTTGTAATTAGAGAAAAGAGAAATAATGGTGGGGCAAAGAAAGTGGGTACTATTCATAAAATTAGTTAACTAATCCGTGAAACCATTCTATAAAAGGAAATACACCAACCAAATGACCACTGTAACCCAAAAAAACAACTATTGTGTATAGTCCAAACATCTCTTTGAATTAACTTGTTCCCTATTTGTAATCAAATATTTAACACAATGTCATCAAACAAGACAGTATGCATTCCAAAACAACATGTGTGGGAGCTCTGTTCATCTCACTTATCCATTTAATATTTTAAAACAATTCCCAAATGCATAAATAATCACTTACTTCCACTCTGTTCAGTATCAAAATCAACCACTGCTCACAGATTATTTCAATCATCAAATACTATTCAAAGATTGTGCTCAATTCTGTCTTTTAATAATTAAATTGCAATGGGGTTATACTATCACAACATCTGTGCCTACCACTACTAAGAGAATGGTGTTCATTTAACATACATAGTGGACAATCAACACCATAATTCATATTTAAATTGCAAAGATCCTGACTTGTCATTTAAACACATAGACCACAATCACCACTTCAACTCATGCTATGTTGTGGGATACACAAAACCATTCGACCAAACACAAGTGTATTTATGTGACTGTATAGGTCGAATTTTCTTTTACTCTAAACATTCAAAATGTTGGGCTATTCATCCAATACAACGAGGCAAACACACCAGGCCTGATTTCACAACACAAATCGATCAAAATGCAACAAAACCATATTTAAAATCCTGTGATCCTCTCTTATGGAATGATCAAATAAGCATAACATATACAATGGATGAAAATTTCATAATCATCACAATCACAATAACCCATTTAGAAATTAAGAACACATAGTCACAATGATCATTAACTCATTTTGTACGAATGCCACACATACCATGTATCACGTGCGGGGCGTCACTGTGCATTAATCAATTGTAACCTAATGCCTAGTTAACATTTCAATAATCCCAATGCAAAAAACCTTAACTATGTATCAACCCCATTCTTCAATCAACCAATTTCAATGTTGAGCTTATTAATTTGACTGTCATAATAACTAATTGCAGTGACTATAACCAAAAACTATTGTCAGGATAATCAACAGAGATGAGTTGACAATAGAACATTATCGACAATGCACCACCAACTCATAATCATCGACCATGTATCCAACATGACATAAAGGGTTTCCTTTATCAAAACTGAGCTTTGAGTAATCAAGGATTGACTCTGTGGACCAACATAGGGAGACATGGAATTGACTCCCGACATCAGGTGAAAACCTCCGAGACTCATGGTACGCACACAGGCTATACCACAAATGTATTCGCAGATAGGGTGACAATCCCCATGATAGAGGAGACTATGAATAGAGGGGCAAGGACCCATTTTGATTCTGTAACGACACCTAAAAAATGTAGGGTGTAACCCTCATGGCCTTCCCAATCAATCCAAGAATGCTGATATGGGACAGGGCCGACAAATAACAGTCACATTAAGCAATCCCTTTGGAAAACAACCATCACAACCCCCTACGTGACATTAATAACATGAAAGAATTCATACCCAAGTGAAGCAAAGTGTAGTGACCCAAGGCGTTCCAAAACCCAGTAAATCCTATAATGGAAAACGATCGGGTATGAAGATACGAATGCGTGGAGACACTTGTCCAGTCTAGACCAAATGAAACCCTCCACCAAACCAGAAAGGATGACAGAGAGCCTTTATGGCTGCTAACACTTAGAAGGACCCAATACACTATAAATTAAGACATTACTGGGATGAAAACCCACACCAATCATCCAGAAAAATATCACCAAAATACACAGTTTCCAGACTTTAAAGAAAGCACGAACCCATACATATTGAGCCACTATCTATTTCATAACTAGAGAAAATTCATGGATGGCCAAAAAGACATACCTATAACCAAGAGCACCTTAAAAACGCGAATTGGATGAGTGGTTCTCCCTCTGCTCGAAAGTCAGAGCCTAACCACAACAAACTTAATTGAAGCAATAGCCCAACTAGGTGGCGGCTAGTGGAAGGAGTAGGAGTGACGTGCAGTGAATGCACATCACCTCCACACTCAAACTCATTAAATTCCTTAGTATGCGCCAACCTCTAATCCATTAATTCGTCTAATTGAACCATGCATTGGAATCAACTTCCCCTAATTGTCAAGAGTGTCACCCACATATTACCGTTTTCAACTATACAGTAATGTATAACAACTATATTCCCATAGAACTCAATAAATCAGATAGATATGATTTGTTAGCTAGGGTTCACAATGATCATTTTAATTCATGTAGTGTAACATGTTAGTACAAACCATTTCCTTCCTTTTACATTTTTTTGTTTTTGTTTATATTGCTTTATTTATTTTCAATTACTCTTTATTTTTCATTACTAACATGTGTCTTTTGTAGGTGTCAAAGTAACAAATCCTAGAAAATATAGCAATGACAACAATAGATATCATGAGCCATCATGGCATTCGAGTCTAAAGCAAGAGAACAACCATATATTATCCCTCATCCATCTATCATGAATAGGACCAATCATCAATCATTAATCATTCTCAATCCTGTAAGCAGTGTCGAACAACAGTAAAACATCAAATAAGACCCATATCTGGTCCTCCAACCTACAAGGGGTTCCCACCTACTAGTATATATATATATATATATTATTAGCTCATAGTTAATAGGCTTTAGCAATACTTTGTGGGAGAAATCCTCGTTGCGATTTTAATCGCCAACCAACTGGTGACTCCAAAGGGAAATTTGTTTTCAACAGATTTAGAACTCAGAACTCATGGTTTCTCAGACCAAAATAGTAAATTTAGAAGATATAACCAGAATAATTATGCAACAAGGGGAAGTGAGCGGGTTTAATGGGAAAATGACCGGGAATTTGGGAGTAACTCATGAAAAATGTTAAGTATGAGGGGGTTTATTCCTGTATGCATAATCATTCAACCAGAATCGACACTTGCTCCAAGAAAAAAAAATTAATGGACCTGCTCTTTTACTTTTCAAATGGATGAAGAAATGGAAAGCAGAAGTGGGAGATAACCAATATCTTTATAAGACAACAATGAAAGAAGATAGAAAATCCAAGTATGTCTTCACGGGAAACATCATAACAATTGTGTAAGCTTGATTTGTATTGACTAACAATATCTTGCAGGAATTGCACTGTGGCGGAACTGATCCAACATCTTATTCTTGGCCAAAATCAATTAAAAAGATGGCAAGGCAATAAAAATCCAAACAAAATAAAATTGCAGAAA
>JASDQU010509831.1:74898-90257 GCA_032191745.1 Picea mariana | reverse complement strand
AACGAGCTTGAAATAAAAAAAACCATGCTCAAAGACCTCTGTTTCATTTTTTAATGAGGTTGCCTCAGAGACGCAAAAACTATCCTTGGAGTCTCTCTTCTTGATCATGGATTCCAAGAGGACAATGCTCCAGAATGACACCATGTCAAGGGAAAAAACTCGGTCATGGATTCCAAGAGGTATTCACTAGAAGGAAGAAACACACTCTGGAAGGACACCATGTCAAGGGTCATGACAAGAGTAAAGAGATCATTCTCTAACAACCCTATCGAAGAGATCGCCATGTTAACTATTGGATCTAAGTCATCAGAAGTTGAAACCATGGGATACAACACCACATAATTGACCTATGGTGGGGGTGATACCATCTGCATATAAGAACCATTTAGGGAGGCAATCCAGTTGGGGTCAATGAATGAAAGTTGATCAATAGTCATAATTCTTCCATCATGAGGGAAAGATATCACGCGAAAAAGAGTGGACACAATAGCTTTCATGGCATAGACATAATCTCGCCCAAGAAGTAAAGCGAAATCTAAGGGATCTTGGACTACCATGACATCAACGAAGATATTTTTCCCTCCCAAAGTCACAGGAAAATGAGGAAGGGTCCCTAAAGGTTGACTAGTTATTCTGTTAAAAGATAACAAATTTTGTGTAACCAGTGCAAGCGGAGGACAACCCAAAGCTTTCCAAGTGAAAGAGAACAAAATACTAACGAATGCATCTTCATCTATCAGTGTCCAAGGAATGTCTCAAACAAAAACATGTACTGTAATCTGGAAAGGAATGTGAGAGGGAAGACGAGGTCCAGTTAGCACACCCCAATCAAAATGGATGGCCTCATAACTTGGAGGGGGTTCCACGGGAGAAGGAGAAATAGCCCCTGGCATGGTAGATTTTGCATCAACGAGAAAAACATGGGCAATATTGTGTTTACTCTCTAGCAAGAGAGTAGGATCGACTGATGACAAGATCAAATTGACCACTTGGGTTTCATTCGCCAAGGGGAGAATGGGGTCAATAGATGGAAATGGATCGACCACTTGGGTGACACTCTCTAACGGGAGAGGCAGATCGATCAAGGATGGGATGGGATTGACCTCTTTATTTTCACTCTCTGAGGGGAGAGAAGGATTGACCAAGGATGGTATCGAATCAACCACTTTGTCAACTGGTTCAACTAAGGACATGACTAGATTGACAACATGGTCAACCGGATTGACCGGTGAAGGGACCGGAGTGATCATTCCATCAACTATAGGGGGGTCAAGAGTAATATTTTGATAAGCAGCTCGAAGTTGAGGCTGTGAAACCGTCATGTCTTCTAGTAATTTTGAGGCTTTGTCCATACGAGGCAAAAGGTTAGTGAGATGACTCCCTTTGCATAACATGCACAAGAACTTGACTCTACTTTTCTTCTTCCCAACGATATCTTGACTAGTCGACGGGAAGTCATCAGCATGTTTTTTAGAGGCTAATGACATGGGTTGGGGAGGATGTGTAGACCATGCTTCTATAACCTTGGATAGACTAAGGCATTCCTTAAGAACATGGCTACCTTTACAAATCCTGCAAGGGTACCTGGGCTTACGAGTTGTTTGTGTGATCTTGACATCATCAACACTCCTAGCATGACTAACAATAATTGGTTTCTTTCCAACATGTTTGACAGTGGTTGGAGGTTTTGACCCTTGTTTATCTTTCTTCTTCTTATTCTTTCTTTTCTTCTTCTTCTTATTCACTGGGTTACTAGATTCAGAACTTTCACTCGACGAAGAAGATGAAATGGAAGGTGACCTTGCAAGCAAAGAAGGTGAAGAAGACCTTACTAGTGAAGAAGGTGAAGGATCAACATGAAGTTGATGTTCTTGGGGGGAAGTGCTTACAACCGAAGCACTTACTACATTCGGGATTACCTGAGTGGAAAACAACCATACCGGTAATCCAATTGTGAGACCTGGAAGGCTCAAAGTAGCGATGTGAGGAGGACCAATGTTTCCATAAGAAGAAAAAACAAAAGGTTCCCCTGGAAAAGGGGTCCCTTCATTGGTCATTCCGGGAACTAACTCCATTAAAAAAGAGATCCAATTTAGAGTCCACTAGGGAAAGCAAACAACACACGCTAAAAATCTAGTAAGCAAGAAAGAAAACAAAACCTTCTCACAATGAACGCACCAGTTGGGGATGAAATCCAACATCATGAGAACAAAGTGAGAAGGGGCTGAGATAGAGCGGGTGGAAAATTTATGTTGACGACCTTCTTAATGGACTTACACCCTAGTGTAATCTACCACACATAATCGTGGGTATACCCTCCAAGGAGCCCGATTGAGTTTGACCAACGTCGAATCTAGGTACTATGAAGACTTGCCCCTCCACGGCCACCTTCTATAAAGACCCTAAAGGGATAGGCCACTAAGGTTACCAATCACTATATTGATTCCTGGGGAAATAGTTGACAGTCTGATCCATGTGCAAGGGCAGGATATTTAGCCCAAAATCAACTTGAAAGGCTTCCACTCATCATTGTGGGTATACCTCTCAAGCGACTCCCATAATACGTGCAACCTCTACACCAAGACCAACAAAGAAAGGTGAGTAACTCTGTCAGTCTCAGTGCGACCTCGTGATTGACCCTCGTGTTAGAAGGGCTTCCCAAGACAAAATGTAATAAGTGGATTTAACCGCTCCCTAACTCAAGATTCTATGTTTGTTTGCAACTTTGGAAAGTTATCTTTCACACCTATTCCAAAGCCCTACAACTAATCTAATGTAGGTTTGCTACCAGAAAGTATTAAAAATGTCTAATTAGTTTTTATAAGCGCTTTATTTTATGGTTGTTGTTACTCAAGAGGAAAATGGCGTGGACAATATGGTGTATTGACCGACTCGAAAATTATGCAAAGAGATGAAAGATGCAATCTTTTCATTTCGATGAAAGATATGATATGAGAAGGAGAAAACATTTATCATTACCATATGCACAATGTTCCAAAATTTATTAAACTCATCAATATAAATATTCTCAAGAAATGAGAAAAAGGCACTATACACCAATGCACGATTCATGGCCCCCCAAAAGTTTTCGGAATTTAAGACCAAAAAATGCCAAGAATCAGGCAATTTCGCTACGTCAAATGCAAGGATGCCCCCAATCTAATATAAGCAAGAAATGAAATCATTTTGTTTCAAAAATTTCACTAAAAGAAATAATGAACTTTCTTAAAACAAAGAAACCCAAACTAAAAGTTTTCTTTTAAAGCGATCTATTAAGAAGAAATCTAATCCTTTCCTAAATAATTCTAAAGAAAACACATGCTTTGTAATTGAAAGAAACTCAAAGAAATAGACTAATCCTTCAAAACCAAACAAAGCCAATGTGTCTAAAAGTAACTCAAAGAATGTCAAGCAGACTATAAACAAATCAATATAGGCTCCAAAAGCTTGATCCAGCTGATCAAAGAAAAAATGGGTCATCAAAAGATGACAAGACCCAATCCAAAAATGTTTACAAACAAGTTCGCAGCCTAGCAGTAGAGTACAGTGCGATAATTAGGTATTCTCGAAGGCTAGACACTGGTAGGGTGCGAGAAGTTCGCACTGGATCTAATAGCAAGGTGTGAAAATCAATGGTTTTCGTAGGCTGTAGAGAGGTACAGTGCGAGAATGTCCATAATCAAAGAAAATTTTGAAAAATGATAGGGAATCTAAGTGAACCTCTAGATCTAGAGAGTATGGATGGATGTCCCACACACTCAGAAATCAGAAAACAAGCAATCAAAGGAAGGGAAACTAGACTAACTAGGAAAAAATCCATTTCCCCAATGGAGTCGCCAATTTTGTTATTGGATAAATCGGTAGGTGCGGACACTAACAGATCTCCCTAGATCCACCTGGACCTAGAACAAAACACACCAGAACATGACGCTTTCCTTAAGTTTTAAATATTGGATTTACTAACTAAAGAAAGATAGGTGACATACTGTTTAAATGTCGCTTCCTCTCGCCATCTCCATCCTATCTCTATTACAACGCTCATACAACAATGAACCTGCAAAAGAACACAACCAACCAAAGTGATAGTAATAGCATGAACTCAATATAAACCTATGTATGTGATCAAGGAATCATACAATAAAACACAATAAGCTTTATAGGAAAGAATCATGTCACTGTATCATATTAAATGTGAAAGAGAGATTACAACCATGGCCTTGACGTCGTAAGGTCCTTTCCAACTGTCCTTCATTCCCTACACACTTCCACTCCAAGAATTCTAAAAGCATAGATCTGATAATACTCACAATCTATCTTGACAAAGGCAAAACTCAAAGACACTCCAACCAAGCTAATAATTCCAAGCCAAATCAAACTTAGCCCTTCTCCATGAGAGCTCCTATCCTTTTATAAGCTGAAGAGGATAAGGTGAGGAGGTTAGGATGTTCCCACTAAATCATGAAAGAGAGTAAGATCCAAACCATTCGGATGCCACCTCACCATGGAAGTTTCTTCTTCTAGAATATTTGAGAAAACACTCATTTTTCCCATGTGTAAGCGTTCTCGCACCCTACCTATAGAGTAGACTGTGCACTCCTCGCAACCTAGCTATGATGCAGCCTGCGAGAATCATGCATTCTTGCACCCTAGCTATAATGTAGCCTACGAACTTCCTTTTTTATAGGGTTTTTACAAAAGAAAATGCAACTTCTTTTCTCAGAAAAAGTTCTTCTCCCTTCTTTCTTCAGGAACTCAGGCCACTGACCCTTCTGAAGACTACAGATAGGTTTATATCATTAACAATCGTAGGGATGAAGAAAATAATGTGTAACACATGGTATTTGGAAAAGTTAAATAATATAAAGAGGAATTAATTATTTAATTAATGGGTGTCATGTATTTTTGAATTAACATGTCCCTTCATGAAGGGTTATGATAAACTATAAAAATATAAAGTATTGAGAAAACGTGTGTGGTGAAAAATAAAACAACATTTGAAGAAGTGGTTGAACAAAGATTGCATATCATTCCAAAAGGGGAGAGTTGAAAAAAATCAGTTTTAGGTCAGTTTGACATTTTCACTATAACTTATTTTCTTGGACGTTTCAAACCATGAAATTTTGAGGAGATGTAGGAAAGAGCTCTGGATACATGTGGTCAAAATTTCAAACATTGGTTCGTTATAATTTCTGATATATGCCTTGTGGAAGTTAGGGTTCCTGAATTATCCCGAAAACATTTTCAAATAGGCTAGTTTGACATTTTTGCTATAACTTATTTTATGGGATGTTTTAGACCATCAAATCATAAGGAGACAGAGGCGAGATCTCTGGGTACATGTGGTTAAAATTTTAGATTTTGGTTCAATACACTTTATGAGATATTCTTTTTGAAAGTTAGGGTTTATGAATAGTCCTGAAATAATTTTCAAACAAGTCAGTTTGACATTTTTACTATAAATTCTATCTAGAACTTTCACACTGTGAAATTTTTAGGTATGTGAGGAGACATACAAAAGTACCTCAAACTGTTAAATGTTCAAAGAATTGAGACATACAAAAGTACCTCACGGATCTAAGAAGACATACCCAAGTACCTCAAATAAAAATTTCAAAATCAAATTTGCAAAATTGGATATCTAGCATGTTGTACAAGTTCATTATTGGGAAGAGGCCAAAAAACACAAGATTTGGGAAATTTACCATAAATTTCTGATGATGATGTAGAATTTCAAATATTATTTTGGAGAAGCTCTAGGTTAAGGAGAAGAGAAAATGTTATTCCTCAGAAGCTTAGGGTTAAGTTTATAGAAATTATACACTGTAAACATGTCAACTATGATCAGTGTTTTCTTTTGGTCGTTCAAGTGTGATCATTTGTGCAATTACTAGTTTGGTCAATTTTAATCTCGAGATTACATACGTTATTCTTTGATATTATTCATCATTAAGGGGTAGGGGATTTTTCCAACCTTATTATATCATTAAGGAAGGGATAGGGTTGTGCCTTATTCATTATTTCTCCTTATGTTTTATTTAAAATTATATTAAAATAATAATTTACTAGAAGAAATATTTTTATTTAAAAAATTATATTTTATTTTTATTTTAAAAAATAATACATTATATTTATGGTACAAATTATAAATTCTTTTACAATTCACTTTTAGAAAAATATAATATTATATTTTTAAATAATAAATCATATTAATAATATATAATAGTAAAACCTTATATATTATTTTGAAATATTATATTTTTAAACAATAAATCATATTAGTGACATAAATAGTAAAACCTTGTATATTATTTCGAAAATTTTCAAATAATAATTAATTATATTAGCCATATAGAATTAATTATTTACGCAGTTTTTTTGGAATTATTTTAATTGATGATAAAAGATTAATGTTAATATTAATGTCATATTAATGTTAAAATATTAATCTACAAGTTCATATTTCGAAATATAAATAAACATAAAAAATTTCCATTACTCAAAACCAAGAGTGTGCAAAATCAAATCAAAATTTTCCATTAATCAAAAGGTAAAGTATGAAAAAGTAGATGAAATTTAGAAGTAGAAATCAAAATTATATTTTTTTGTGTTATGTTGGAAATAATAATTACAAGTTAGTGAGATATTCACGTCTCCGTCGATTTGTCAATCAGTCGATTTGTTAGTAATTTTTTCAATCAGCCAAATTGTCAGTCAGTCAGTCTACAAATGCAAAGTTGCACGTTTGCTCAAACTCAATCTAAGTTAGTCGACAAGAAGGGGAGTTATAAATGGAGTTGATCTTTATCTTCTCGAGTTCAGATAAGTAGTTGAAGAGTTAGTCGTATTAATAGTCATATTTAACGTTGAGTCATTCTTACTTCTATAGGAAGTCTTAGTCGGAGTCCATATAAGTATGATTCTTTAGTTAGTCAAAAACCATGCAGAGAAGAAGAAGAGAGGTAGAGAGAATAAAGTCGTGAAGGAGAAACAACAGCAGCTGGGGAGTCCAATAAATTTGAGAGCACAAGTTATGGATCTGTGAAGTTAGCAGAAGAAGTCATTGGAGTTAAAGCTCATATTAGTTATTTTACCTTGTATTCGCGCACTGCGCCAAAGTTAATATATATCAAGTAGTTTGTGTGTTGAAAGTTCATGTGGTTCTATTGTATTTTTGAGTTTATGTGCTAAGTATAACACTATGTTATTCTGCATCCATAAATCATTCTATTAAGTTTTTTATCACAATGCGCAGTAAATCCAATAGGTTTCTCACTATGTGATAAGTCTTGAGTGTTTAATGACGAAGTTTGTGGTGCACAGTATTTTTAAACTATGTTACGCAGAATAGTCTCCGCGTGGAAAATCCAAGATTTGGTATCAGAGTAGGTTGATCAAAAGAAAGTTTGATCAAGAGAAGGTTCTATCAGAACAATTTTATCAAAGAAGCAACTCTGTTGAAAAGTGAAATATGGCTTCTACCTCAGATCTGCAACCTCCCAATTTTACAGGAAATAATTATGAGATATGTTCCTTGACCATGAAGTCATTGTTTCGAGGTCAATATATATGGGAGATAGTTGAAAATGATTATGTGGAACCAGTAGATTAGGAAATATACAATTCCCTCGCACAAGTTGAGAAGGATGTCTTGAAAGATAAAAGAAAGAAGGATGGAAAAGCGATGTTTTACATACATCAATCCATGAATGAGAGAATACTCCCAAGTGTTGCATCAACAAAGAAAGCCAAGGAAGCATGGGACATATTGTAAACCTCTTATCAAGGTATGGACAAAGTAAAGACTTCAAAATTACTAATTCTTGAAGATATTTTGAAACTTTGTCAATGAAAGATACAGATGCAATAGATTCTTTTTATACCCATGTCATTGGCCTGATAAATCATATTAAGTCTCATGGTGAAATCATAGAAGACATAAAAAATTTTGAAAAGATACTTAGGAGTCTTCTTCCTAAGTTTGATACCCTTGTTGTGACTCTAGAAGAGAGCAAAGATATAAGTTAGTTTAGTCTAGATGAACTGGAAGCTTCCCTCATTAATCATGAACACATATTGAATAGGTCAAGTATTTCATTAGATAATGCATTTTTAGGCGCAATCATCTATAAGTCGTGGAAGAGGAAGGGGAAGATATAACTCTAGAGGCAGAGGAATATTTTTTGTCAGAGGTGGGTGCAGTGGAAGTCCTGGAAATACTGGTGGAAGAGGGAAAAACCCAAATACCAGTCAACCAAGTGGTTAGAGAACTGAAAAATCAAACATTCAATGTCATTACTGTAAAAAGTTTGTACATTATGCATATGAGTGTAGAGATACTATAATCAGAACAAGAAAGGTCAGGATCATTCAAACAACCCGAATAACCAAACCAATCCTATGTTTATGGTGCATGCTAAAGTAATGCCTATAGTATCCCTAGTTGAATGCAATGTTTCTCAAGCAAGCCCATGTGACATATTGTATTTAGATTTAGGCTGTAGTAACCACATGAAAGGAAACATAGAATTATTTTATAGTTTGGATAAGTCATTCCAAGCCAAGGTTACACTTGGAATATATATCCAAGTCACTGTCTTAGGAAAAGGAGGTATAAAAATTTTAACGAAGCAAGGAGAACAAAAGGTCATGCCTGATGTATATTATGTTTTTGGTCTGAAGCATAATCTGTTGAGCACAGGACAATTGTTCCATAAATGATACATAATCTACATGGAGTATAATAATTGTGCCATTATGAATAAATTCCCAAGCAATCAACTTATTGCAAGAATCCAGATGACAAGTAAAATAATGTTCCCATTGACATTGAATCCAACCAAGAAGAGCAATACAACGCTAGATGTTGGTAAAGAAAAATATGTGTAGTTAGACGTTGCATTTACAGCAAAAAGTGTGCATAGTTCCAATAAAGAAAATAATGTGCACAGTACCAAGAAAGGAGAAAGTGGCACAGAAATGAAGGTAACATTCCAATCTAAAGTACAAGATGAAGCCTTCTTATGGAATTTCAGATTTGGACATTTGAACTCTAGAGGTCTAAAGATGCTACACACAAAGTATATGGTAAAAGGCCTACCATTAATTGAAAAAACAGAAAGGATATGTGAAGTTTGCATATTTGGAAAGCAGCATAGAGAATCATTTCCAGTTGGAAAGTCTTACAGAGAAAAAGATCCACTAGAAATTGTACAATTAGAAAATTTTGGAGCAATGAAAACTTCATCTATAGGGGGAAGTACTTATTTTCTAACATTTATTTATGACTTCTCAAGAAAGACATGGATTTATTTCCTAAAGCATAAATATGATGCATCAGGTTGTTTTCAACAGTTTAAATCACTTGTGAAGAAGCAGAGTGGTTATTACATAAAGTGTATAATAAATGACAGAGGAGGAGAATACATTTCAAGATAATTTCATAACTTTTGTAAATTTCATGGAATCTACAAGCAATTTACCGTGCGATATACAGCACAATAGAATGGTGTCGCAGAGAGAAATAACATAACCATCATGGATATGGCGCACAGTTTGTTGGAATCCAAACATTTTTCAAATGAGTATTCGGCTGAGGCAGTAGTAACTGCAGTATACAGCTTGAACAAACGTCTAAAAAAGAGTGTGAAGTGTTGGATAATGTTGTCATTGATGCCAATGGTTTGATTATTTGGGAGATTGTTGGATCATATGTCATTGATGTAAATGGTTTGGTTTTATTGATGTCATTGATTGATGTCAAGTAATTGATTGATATGATGCCCTTGATGAGAATGATATATGTCCAAGTGGAAACCAATTGATAAAGATGGATAATTGATATGATGCATTGATGAACATGGATCAATGAGTTTTCATAGATATATGATGCATAGTTGATATAAATGATGTAGTGGTGAAGTGATGCAAAGATGAATCATTATTATCTTATCATGGTTGATAAGGTGCACAAAAGGATGAACTCCAAAGTGGACCTCTTATAGTGAAAGCCCTCACAGAAAGATGCTTTATGGATTGAGTTATCCTAGGAGAACAGTTGGAGGACCCATGCTTGCATATGGAATAATGAGATGAATATCAATGAAGTTGTTGGTGAAACTATCCTATATGGATAGTGCTTGACATGCCATTTTCGGTGGTATGTGGAATGTCACATAACTCTTCACGGTTTGAGAGTTATGGTCTTATGAAGTTGGAGGACCCCCATATGAAGGCTTGAAGCCCCCAAGGTCAAAGAAGTAAAAGTGTTTGAAAAGAAGAAATCATTATTTAAATGATAAAGTAAAGTGACAAAATCAAGATGGATTATTTAAATGATAAAGTAGAGTGACAAAATCAAGAAGGAATATTTAAATGATAAAGTATTTTCTATTCATGGAAAGTGGTTAACCCTAAAATAAGGAAAATAGGTTAAGTGACCTAGAAAAGGGTTAAGTAACCTAAAAATGGGTTAAGTGACGTAGAAGATGAAAGTATAAATAAGAAGCTAGGATCTCTTGTAAAAAGCACATTTGGTGAGAATCCTTTTTTTGGATCAATGGAGAGCTTCTTGGTAATATATTTTGGAGTATTGATGGAGAGCTTCTTATGAGAGAATGTTATTGGTGTGGATCTCTTGAGCATGATTGAAGATCTATTCTGAGGAAGAGACTGAGAGGAGGATCTAATGGACACATCAAAGTTTCGGCAATGTCAAAGATCTTGACGATAAAAGTCCCGGATTCACAGAAAACCCTATTTTCTGATGCTCATGCAGGCTGTCTGGTATAAGGTGTGTGTACACGTAGGCTGGCTGTGTATAGGGTGAGTGTACATGTGGGCTAACTGTGTACAAGGAGCATGGACTGAATAACCTCATGGAGATTTTTGTTTGATCTGGTGCCAAGCTCTTGGATGATGAGGCAGGTTCCAGATCTGCATTCTATGGCCTCAAATCTATCACTAAGACACTGGTATGGTTACATTATTGTCTTGATAGATACTATTGTTTGATATGTCGTGAATGCTTAGGGAATTCTTGGTATGGCTTCTATGATATGGCTCAGTTTGGTTGATTTGGTTAATGGAGTGAGCAACACTCTTGTGATTCAGTAGTGACATGATTGCTATGGTATAGTAGTTATTTATACATGATTGAGATAGCATTCATATTGATCTATTATGGAGCATGAGAAAGCTATTGGAGAGCTTGGATGTGTTGTGACTAGCTATGGGTCAGTTTGGACAATGGAATACAGAAGAGAAAGTGATTTCAGGTTGCAGAGGATTTGAGCATGTGAAGAAAAGAAAAACCCTAGTTTCTTAGAAGCATATGATTGTTGCATTATACATTGGCCACGTTCACAAGTGGGTTGTAGTGAGCTAGAGCACGTGCACACACGGGATGCACTACTGACAGGTCGTGTACCTGTCGACAGATTGATATCTATTGAGGATTGTTGCCTCATCTTAGTTGGTGTTGAGAATGTAAGTTGAGTCTTGCATATAGAGCTGGTGCTCTTGTAGAGTTGTACTCTATTCAGTTGTTGCTGATAAACCCCAAGGATTGTAGTCCGTAATAATAAGAAAATTGTACATACATCTTTTGTTACTTGTTTTCATTGTGGTGATGACTTATTGATGATATATTTCTGATATATGTTGTTGATATGTGCTCACATCTAACTGGTTATAAATGAAAACAATAGGTAATGAATAAAATGTTGAATGCTAATTGATGAGTTTTGTGAAAGAGGGAAGTTTTGGGAAAAAGAGCCCCACACTCATTCACCCCCCCCCTCTAAGTGTGGTAGGTGTGTCTAACATGAAGAACATCATTCCTCAAGAATCATGGATAGGATTAAAGAATAATGTGGAGCACTTAAAATTTTTTGGTTGCGCCACATACACACATGTTACAGATGAGTTGAGAAAGAAGTTGGACAACAAAGGATGGAAATGTATATTTGTTGGGTATTCTGAAGACACAAAAGCATACAAGTTGTATGACCCTGTTGCAAGAAAAATCATAATTAGCTGGGATGTTCAGTTTGTGGAGAAAGAAGCATGGGATGGGAGTGTAGAGAAGACAGTTAAGATCATTAATGTTATTACACATAATGATACAAAAGAACAGGTGTTTCAAACACCGTGTACAAGTCAGTGTGCATTCCATTATATATCTGGCACCATAATGCAAGCCACAATGCATAATACTCCAGTAATAACAATAGGTGCACAATATACACCTAGAGCACAACAAACATCAACAAACAGTCTGAGTAGTTCGACGTCTCCAGATCCAAGATTACCAAGTTTTTTACCAAGGAAGACAAGAAGTTTGTGCGACATCTATAATGAAGATGCATCAAATCCATTTTCAATTTTTTCCTTGTTTTCACAAATAAATGATCCATTAACATTTGAAGAATTTGTCAAAGATGTTGTATGGGCACAAGCCATGGATGAAGAAATCAGATGCATAGAGAACAATCATAAATGGAAGTTAGTTGATGTACCTAATGACAAGGATGTGATGAGTGTCAAGTGGATTTATAAAACCAAGCAATATGCAGAAGGAAATGTGAAGAATCACAAAGCAAATTTAGTTGCAAGAGGTTTTACAAAACAACCTGGAATTGATTTCAATGAAACATTTGCACCAGTTTCATGCATAGACACAGTCAAAACTGTGCTATCCATTGTCACGCAGTACAAGTGTCCAGTTTCTCAAATGGATGTAAAATCAGCATTTTTGAATGGTAACTTAGAAGAATAAGTGTATGTGGAATAGACACAAGGTTACGAGGTTCCCGGACAAGAAATCAAAGTGTACAGATTGAATAAAGAATTGTATAGATTAAAGCAAGCTCTCAGAGCTTGGTGAAGTTGGATAGATTCCTATCTTACACAGAATGGATTTTAGAGAAGTGAAAATGAGACAACATTATACATAAAAGAAAATCAAAAAGGTAATATGTTAATTGTTTTCTTATATGCAGATGATTTTATTTTTACATGTGATTTTGGCATAGAAGAATTCAATTCAGTCATGAAGAATGAATTTGAAATGACTAATTTGGGGCTTATGAGATATTTTCTGGGAATAGAAGTTCACCAGTCCAAAACTGGTATATTTATCTCACATTCCAAGTATGCACATGAAATTCTGAGAAGATTCAATATGATAAATTCAAAATCATCCCCAACACCTGTCACAACAGGATTGAAGTTAAGAAAGGAGGGTAAAGAGTCGAAGGTGGATCCCACACTATTTAAAAGACTATTAGGTAGTATTATGCATCTAATAACAACAAGACCTGATATTATGTATGGAGTGAGCCTAATTTCAAGGTTCATGGAAACTCCAAAAGAATCACATTGGAATGTAGGAAACAGAATCCTGAGATATGTGAATGGAACAATAGATTTTGGCACTAAGTACTCTACTTAAGAAGATTTCAGACTTATTGGACACACTGACAATGATTGTGGAGGAATCATAGATGATAGGAAAAGTACCTATGGGTACACATTTCATTTTGGAATAGGTATGGTATCATGGGCATCAAGGAAGTAGCCCATAGTGACTCTTTCTTCAACAGAAGCAGAGTACATTGTAGCTACAAGCACAACTTGTCAAGAAGTTTGGATGAGAAGAATGTTAAAATATTTGTTGCATGAACAAAAGGAACCAAAAAAAATATTTTGTGACAACAATTCATCCATCATGTTATCAAAGAATCATGTGCTTCATAAGAAAACTAAGCACATTGATACAAGATATCATTTTATCAGAGAATTGTTGAATAACAAAGAGGTCTTTTTAGAGTTTTGCAGGTAAAAAGAAAAAGTTGCAGATATTTTTACAAAGGATTTAGCAAGAGATTTATTTCAACATCTACGTAGTAGTCTAGGAGTCTTCACAGTAACAGATGAGTGAAAATAAAATTTTAACTGCAAGTTTGATGTAAATTTTTGTAATCCCACCTACTTATACTTAATGGAGAGTGTTGGAAATAGTAATTACAAGTCGATGAGATCTTCACGTCTCCGCTGATTTTTCAGTCAGTTGATTTGTCAGTAGTTTTTTCAGTCAATCGAATTGTCAGTTAGTCAGTCTGTCTGACAGTCTGCAAATGCAAAGTTGCATGTTTACTCAAACTCATTCTAAGTTAGTCAGCAAGCAGGGGAGGTATAAATGGATTCGATCTTTATGTTCTCGAGTTCAATTAAGTAGTTGAAGAGTCAGTTGTATTAATGGTCATCTTTAATGTTGATTCAATATTACTTCTATAGGAAGTCTCGGTCAGAGTCCATATAATTATGAGTCTTTAGTTAGTCAAAAAACATGCAGAGAAGAAGCAGAAACATAGAGAGAAAACAATTGTAAAGGAGAAACAACAACAACTGAGGAGTCCAAGAAATTTGAGAGCACAAGCTCTGGGTTTGTGAAGTCAATAGAAGAATTCATTGGAGTTGAAGCTCATCTTAGTTATTGTACCTTGTATTCATGCACTACACCAAAGTTAATATATATCAAGTAGTTTGTGTGTTGACAATCCATGTGATTCTATTGTATTTCTAATGTTATGTGCTAAGTATACCACTGTGTTATTATTCATCCATAAATCATTCTATTGAGTGTTTTATCACAACGTGCAGTAAATCTAGTAGGTTTCTCACTGAGAGAGAAGTCCTGAGTGTTCAGTGACGAAGTTTGTGGCACACTATTGGATTAATGAGAGGGGGGGTGAATCAATAATAGAGCAATTTAATCCCTTTTTAACCAAATAATCCAAGTGTTATGTCAATGTAGAATTATCATCCAATAATGAGCAATGAAAAAATGAACAATCATACACATACACAGTACGCTAGTTTTTTACGTGGAAACCCAAAGCGGGAGAAAACCACAAAATGATTTTTCTTATATGACTTGAAGAATTACATTCATTGGAAGCACCAAATTCCTTTATTTTCCAGCTGCAACTGAAAGGAAGCTCCAACCCCCTAGTTTCTCAGGCTACAACCTGAAGGAAGCTCCAACTCCCCAATTCTCTGACTATAACCAGAAGGAGGCTACAACCCCCTATATTCTCCAGCTACAACCGGAGGGTGGCTACAACCACCTATCCTTGCCCCATCCTGCCACCCTGAAGTAGAAGTAGAATGATGGAACCACTATCACACTATCACTGTAAAGCTGTGCCAATAAATCTGAACCATGCATCAACCATGCATCAACTTGTAACTCAACCTATAATCAACTTGTACCATAAACAAGTGCATCAACCATGCACCAACCTGTACCAAACAACCTGTAATAAACCTGTACCATAAAAAAGTGCATCCATCCATGT